>VWZK01015427.1:0-83111 GCA_013396935.1 Baryphthengus martii | reverse complement strand
GGGAGCGAAGGTGGGAAGGAGGGAGGAAGAGAGGGGGCGGCGGGGCGGCTCCCCCGCTGCCCGGAGGGGGAGCCCCGGGAACGAGGGTGGGGGGCAAGCGCCCTCGCTGTGGGCAAGGAGGGGGGGGCCGGGGTGGGGAGAAGCGTGAGGGAGCGGGGTGGGAAAGGAGGGCTGCGTTACAGGTAGTTTCGCGGCGGCTTTTGCCGAGGGAGGCTGCGGTGGGCGCGCGGCGGAGTTAATAAAGTCGGGCAGTTTTCCCAAGCGTTGTCTCAACTTAGGTACCTGGTTTCCTCTTGGCAGGCCGGTTATTTGGCTGCCTTATGTAAAGCAGGAACGCGGCGGTGTCGCGGGTGATGCATAGCTTGCAAACAGTTTGCCGTACAGGTGTGTGTGTGTGAAGTTGTTACGCCTGAGCTCTTCTGCGGATGTGTATCTTTTTCTTTTCCCCTTCCCCCCCCCTTCAAACTTACTGGACAGTGTAGTTTAACCTTGTGTAATTATGTCGTTACAGAACTAAACCAATTATATATTTATACTTACCTTTAGAGGAGGCATGTGGCAGCGCTTGTAAGCTCAGCTACCAGCAAAACTAGACCGAGTTTAAAAAGTAGACACTGAGGTACAATCACAAAGAACCTGCCTAAAAATAGATCTGCTTAGCAAGACAGTTAGACGGCAATTGTACTGTGGCACCTTAAAAGTGGCTGGGCTTAAAGTTGAAAAAATGAAGACGTGTCCCTTCCTGAAATACATACATGGATTATTTTATTGTTATCAAATCAGCTACGTGATGTGTAGAATTCCTATGAATTTGGATGCTGTGACACACAGCTAGAGACCTATCAATGAAATATGCCCTATTTCTTACTTTCATTAGACTGAGTATTCATGTGCTGGCAGAACAGGTGCTGGAAGCACCTTTGTTAAGCAGTTAACCTTATAGCAGAAAGGAAATAATTCATGTTACTCCATCCCTTTACCTCTTACTGAATAGTTGTGCTGAGAAAGTGTTAGTCGGTATCAATAGCAACCAGCATTGTTGCCAATTCCTCTCCTGCGGACAGGTACTAAGAGAACTACAAAAGAAAAAATCCAGTACATTTCAGGGATGAAAATCAGTAAAACAGGATATAGGAAAAGGAAGAGATGTTAGCAGATCAGAAATTCAAAATGCCTGTAGTCTTTCTATCGGTTGTAATCAACCCTTCATCCTTTTGTAGTCTGGAAAATATTTTATTTGTATATGCTGTTCTCTACCTAAGTTATCTGATCCTTTGTTGCTGGATGTATCTTACCAGACGTGATTTATTCTTTTATGCTGTCTAAAAAAAAGAATCTTGAATAGGAGTAGTGAATCTTGAGTGGAATGGTAGGAATGTAACCTTTTCCAGCAATTTGGAAACATAAAATTAATCACTGAAGTTCTTCAAATCCATTTGAGTTCCAGAGACATACTTTTCTTTCTTTCTTTTTCTTTCTTTTATTTTTTTTTCCTCCTGCAAAGGGAACAAAAAATGGTTTAAATTGTACTTTTTACGGATAACAGGTTCATTTGTAAAAATTTTTCTTTAAAATACATTCAACAACCAGGAGGTTATGATGACTATGAAATGTGCTAAGATGTTGAATTATTGTTTTTCAAATGTGTGGAAGAAAACATATTTGCTAACTCATGGTGACAAAAATACATGCAAAACTCATAGGGAAAACATCAACAGAAATGCCCTGTAGGAATGTATCAGCAGGTGGATGAACAGGTAAGCTGATGCAGAATTGTAGTATTACTGTAACCTTTCTAAAAGTGGTTGTAAACTGACTACAGGAGTAGAAAAAAAAAATGATGCACTTTGTTAAAATCACTTGTCATATTCCTTCATGTGTCATATACCATCAGATGGGAACAGGTCATGAGTTTAAACTCGCCTAAATAGGCCTATGGGTGGTTTTGGTCAGTTGTCACTACTTGAGGTAAAGGCTCCTTAAAGGAGCAAATGCTGTTAAGATTCATTGTAGAATTAGCAGCCACATTAATGCAGATGCAAATCAAAAACAAAGGATGCAGAAGGATGGCCTGAGGAGATGGGCGTGGGAGGTGTTTCTACAATGATAACTATTTTTAAAAAAAAAGACATAAAATTTTTAACATGAAAATTTCTGCTGATACCTGGGTTTCAATTTTAAAATGGTCATATTTGAAGAAGAAAACTTACTTTTGTTTGAGCAGAAAAAAGTTTATAAAAAGAAGGCTTGCTTCCATATATTTTTTTTTAATGAAAATATTTTCTTCCATCTCTGCAAAGCAAGGGTGTGGTGATGTAACTGGTCTTTGTAGGCACTGGACTATAAATAATATTGAGGAATACTGCAGTTCATTAGAGAAGCTGTTGCATATTGTACAAATAGAAATGATGTAGATGTTGCCAACTGACAAAGAAGGCGGTTGTTTCAAATACTGGGGCAGGAGTAGAGCTACATCAACCTGAGAGAGCCTGCGCGAGCAGAACTATTTCCATAAATGCATTTTAAGTGCTTATAGCTAAGGCAACATACTGTACCATCAGTTTATCAGAAAGCTCAAGGAATGTTTCTGCTCTCAAGGGCATACTGATCATTGCTCCCCTGCTTATTAACATACATATACCTTCCTGTTTGTGCTCTCATTTATACTATGGAAAACAACCTTTGACAGCTCATTTTCCTCTGCGTTTGTAGCCAATGAGAAGAATTAACAGCAAGTAAGAGCTAATTCTGCTGATGGTAGAACAAGGCAGTGCCGTCTGTATACAAAGCTCATTGTCTCAAACTATATTTTCTTTTTTTTTTTGGTAATGATACTAATTTTGATCTCTCTTGTCCTTTGTCCTCTTGAAGAGAACCCTGGGCACAGGGGCTCTGGTAGTTTTGTTGTGTATCAACTACCCTGGTTGCATTAAAGAATTCTCTACTATTGCATTTTGTCCTTTAAACCTTGTTATTTTTGGGTGTCTCCTTTTCTATTAATAGCTTATATCAGTAACACTAACATCTTGTCGCTTAGTCTTTTTAAGAGCAAGAGCATCTAAGGTGAAAGATTGTTGTGCTGTCTAGAAGGCCTCAAGAGGCCCGTGGAAACCTCTTTGAAACTGTGTCCACTGTTGCTGCTTGGCAAAGAAGTGAGAAGTGCTACCTGTTTTCAACTTAGAAGTTCTCTTCCCAAGTACAGACATGAGAAAGGACATTTCATAAAGAAACTTTAAGTCTCCAGAAATCATTGCCTTGTAGTTTCTACCCATCAGATGAAGATTGCCCATGCTCCCAAGGCTAATTAGATGGCAGATAATTCAGCCTTTGCATTACCTTCTCTGCTTCCACCTGAATTTAGTGAATTTATTTGTATCATTCTTTTTGTTCTCCTCTTCCCCTTCCTCTAAAGTAGACTGTATTGCAGTTCATATATTCCAGCTAAGTATTAAAAACTATATAATTTTTTTAAACCAGCTGCATACATCCCAAGGCTCAGTTAGTGATTCTGGGCTATTCAGTCTGATGTTCTAAAGAATGCCCATTATAATGGGCACAGACCCCCCAGTTTCTGAAAAATTATGTCTTTCGCAGACGTCAGTGTACCATGTTTGCAGTCTCTCCTCTTTCTCACTAACACCTCACAGTTTAGGGCATAAGCATGCTGACACACAGCCTGGTTGTATCTCTTTGTGAACTCTTCCAGTTACCATTCTGGCTGAAGCCACGGTCCTAGTGTGTCATTGTAGAGAAGCAGAACGACAAAGGCACCCAATGTTGGTTGCTTTTGCTAACACAGGCCAAATCTTTATCTTTGCTTTGAGCTAATGAAAAAAAATGATCAAAATGCTAACTGCTTGTATGGAAATGTCCTTGTTCTGGGCCTTTCCATAAATGAATAATGTGAATTAAGAGAAAATTCAAATACTTTATTTCAAAAACTACATCAGCTGAGCTCATTTCTATGCTTACCTGTCATATCAATGTCCATAAACACATATTTAGTTACCTTGTTGCATGTGAAACACGTATTTGATCTGCGACAGATGACGAGTTGGAACCACTCAAACCCAGGAAATGAATTACATGCAAAGGGATTAATCTACCTGTATATCTTCTATGACTTCTTCTGATGTCGTGAGAGATGCTCGTAATCTGTATTGCACACATGATAAAAGACTGAAGAGTGCCCTGTTCTCTTTCAATTCTCATATACTTTGTAAAACAACAGTACATCTGACTACAGAGAACAGATCTTGCGACTTAGAGAAAAAGTCTGCCTTGGTGATTGATCCTGTAAAGTTTTGGCTTGTCTTTTTAAAATATGAACAGCAAACATTCTTGTGCTCTTTCAGACACTTCAGGAATGGTGATCTTGCAAGTTCTAGTCCGTATTGTGAATCGACCTACAAGGTTTAGCACAGTTTAATACCATGAATAACCTTGCTTAGGGAAAAACTTGTATTTCCGTGATTTGCAGATTGAATTGTCTGTGGGCCTCCAGGGAATGAGGTTTGCCAGATTACAGCTGAGATCCCTCTGAGAGCAAAGCAAAGCCATTCACACAAGGTACTCCCTAGGATTAGCTACTCTGTGGTTTTATGTAATAAAGAACATCTTTTTGTTAATATAAGCTCTTACGCCATGGATATATCATCAGGATACTTTCCAGTAGCACACCAAACCACGTTAACTAGTGTACATAGCGTGAGGGTGGGGGTTTTGTTTTTTTTTCCCTATAGAGAAGCAGCAATGACATTTTTGGTGCTGGCTTTTAATTGCTAGGTTTTGGGAGGAGTTTTTTCTTTTTGTGTGTGTTTTAATTGTTTCATTGTCACTGTTGCCGATGGTTTTTAATAGCAGCTTTAGGAGAGAAGTGCTGGCAATGGAAAATTCTGATGACGTGTACGTGTTCCTACATTTTCTGCTAGCAAAAGGAGAATTACAGACGTGGACCTTCCATGTGGAATGGAAAGTGATGTTGTTGCTGCTCTTAGCCTGTGGATATGTAGATTTATCAATCTAGAAAGAGAGTAGAGGTATTTTGGATAGTACTTAAAATATAAGTACTGTGCTTGAGATTGTGACTATGCCAACAACTTGTGTCTGTTCCTTCTTCAAAGTTGTTCTTCTTGCTTTGTTTCAATTTTGATAGGAAAGAAAGTGAAAGTCGTTTCATTGTATGGAAAAGCATTGTGATCCTACTAGCAATGATAAAGAAACAGTTCTGCGAATAGTAGACTTTCGGCAGATTTATATTTGAGTTGTTGTATAACACTGAGTAGATTTGGAGGTCTTGCTGGGAATATATAAAACAAGGACTTGATTGTGAATTCAGAGAGTTAACATCTTTTGTTGCTGTGGAAGAAATATGTGGCAACCTTTTTAGGTTAAAGGGAGACCTTGGTAGAAAAGTAAACAGTTTCTGTTCTTTTTCTGAGATAAAATACCAAGGATTCATAGCCAAACTGTGTTTTTCTGTTAATTTGAGGTCAAAAATAGTGATGCATACAAAAAGATGGATGCCAGGGGTAATGGTCCTTTATGGCATTTAATTTTAGTGGCTTGACGTTCACTATCAATGGTACAATTTCATTTTCCGTAGAAGTGTGAATGTATAATAACTGTGAGTAACCAGTTACACACTTGAAGAAAAGCAGAATATGTTGTTTTGAGTCACAGGGGTAAAAGATTTCAGGCCGGTTGAATAGCAAGTTTAATTCACTGCTGTTTGAAGCTGAACTTCTTTAGAGTTCAGTGAACAGACTCAACATTCAGATACTGTGATGATGGGTAGGAGGGAAAGGTTTAAATAGATTGAGAGAAGAGGAGTTGAATAAGCTACCTAAACATAGGGACCTAGAATATCTAGCAGAGTTACTCTTCTTGTATAGCCACAAAGCAAATCTTTAACAGTAGGAATTAATTTCGTATAGACAGAGATTTGAGCTAGCACCTTGAATGGTGAACAGCAGGGTGGTGTTTTTGGTGGATTTTTTGGTTGTGGGGTTTTTTTTGTGTTGTTGGTTTTTTGTTGTTGTTTTTTGTTTTTCATTTTTCTGTTCCTTTATGAAAAGCACTATGTAAGCATTTTTAAAAGACACTAAAAACTCTCTCTACAGTCTGTAGTCAGTGGAGGGAGATCTCTCATTCTGTAGTGAACAGAAAGGAACAGGCTTCATTGCAGAAACATAGTGTTTTGAGTTGGGAGTAACTTTACTGTCCCAGGCTGAGCTGTGAGAGCGTACACAATACAAGTTCAACAGACAAGGTTTGTAAACAATTACTGGATGTACAAGGATGACTGTGGTCTACAGATTGAAAATGCTGTTTTGGAAAGGTATTTGCCTCTTCGTTGAGTGCAGAAGGAAACTAAGGAGCTTGGTTTTATCAAAGCAATGTCAGTTTTTCTGCATACATCCCTTAAGATCCCCAGAGGGGAAAAAAAAAAAGTTAAAATCAAATGAATAAAACCAATTTACACTCATTTTGGTTTTTAGATGATTTTATGTAGCTTCCAGCAGAAGTGAGGAAGGCGGGGACCACTGTAAATAATGTGTGTTCATAAAGAGTACACTGAAAACATAGTCATTTTATCATCCAGATTAATCTTCATTTATGTTTTTATTATGGTGAGTGAATTAGAGGGGCTGTTGAGTGCTACCTGACTTGTAAAGTAGAAGGGACACAATAGTTGAAATAATATTTTCTTGCCCCTGTGGCAAATAAACATTTCACAGTTTGTTATTTTATCCCCTCTCCCCAGATGTATATGTACCAGCTGGATGACATCTGAGAATTGTTTCACCATTTTATCATTCTATAACCCTCTGATAGAAGTGACATTTAGAAGAAAAATTACTGATTTCTGTCTTCACTAAAAAGTAAACGTGCATAGCTAATAATTCTGTTCACCACAGATTATACTTATGCATTTTTAATAAAAACTTGATTTTAATTCATACATAACTTATGAGAAATGTTTATCAATTTAGGGCTCTGCTGATTCCCACTTAAATGTTTACATATATCTGGATACCTTGAAAATGTCTTTCGTCTGAGGCTCAGATTTAGCTTTTATACACAAACTTGCTTCTCTACTGCCTGTGTTAATGATGTAATGTATATAAGAAATGCTGATTATTGTACTGATTGCTAAAATCAGTGAAAGTACCATGTATATGACATAAATGAATTTCAGATTTTCCTATGCTGTTTGAATTAACAGCCTTCTAACGTCAGGGCTTGAGGGTTTTTTTCTGATTTTTTTTTTTTTTTTTTCTATTGGAATATATCTCTAATGGCAAGTTACCAGTTATGTGAATGGGAATAGGAACCATCTATTATAGCCTATATTCTGACTGAGGTCTGATTTCCTCACCTGTCTTGTCTTATGAAGGAATTCTCGTTAGCAGAATTTTGTTCAGAAAAGCAGCATATGAGGGTAATTCTGTTATTTCTGAGAGGCATATCAAAATCATGATGCCTGTCATGTTTATATGTCATATTACCTTTCAGAAGGCAAAAAACCAGGACCATTTGCAGACGGTGGGAGAGAGATGCATTCTGTCTCGCCTTCTGGAGGTGGCTGCCACTTTCCATTGACTATATAGGGAACTTTGAGTTGCTACCCAGTTGGAAACGAAACTCCAGGTTCTCTTCTGCATGCACTTTTATTTACTTCGTTATATAGTTAAACCTGCTGATATTTGACATTATCTTTGTACTAAAGGAGAAAGGATAGACTATGAAGCTCCCTTTTTTTAGGACTTAAGCATTACTCATATATTCTAATATTTCTTCTGGATAAATGGAAGTTGTGCTAGAGGCCTAGGACAAGGGTCAGAGGGCTGTCCCTGTCCACCTTGAATAACATTTGCTATCTGAGTGAATGATATTGGTCTACCCAAACAAGACAGTATTAAGAGAGAGAGTCTTGAATTTAAGGTACTGGCTCATATTTGTGTAAGACAGCTTAACTGTCCTAGGAAATGATGTAATTCCTTTCCAGGTGACTCACACCATAGGTCAGTTTACTAATTAAAAATTCCTTTAAACTTCTTCATAGACAGACTACTAATTGGCCCTCAACAAGTATGTTCTCGTTTGAAGATAAAAAGCTTTTGTGAGGAAAGGAAGATAGATGCTACGATGTCTCTTTAGAACAATGCATGGATCTTTGAAAAGACATTCTGTAATAATTAAACAAAATGTGAAGTTTGCAAATTTTTGCCATGACCAACAATGGCCCAGCATTTTTCATTATCCTCTGGTCACATTCTCTGTGGCAGGCTGTTCTGTTACAGAGCACAGAAACAAAAGGAGAAAAAAGCCCGTTGTGTGTCATTGCTGCCTTCACAAAGCCAGAAATACATTAAACTCAAGATACTGTTCATTGTGCTCTTGAGCCACCAGTGACAAAGGTGCTGTGAGTACCACTGAATATCAGGCAGTCATGTGTCATTACATCACTGTTCAAATTGGCAGAGCAAATGACAGTAAAGCAAATTAAAACATTAGCAGCTAAGGGAATGCAAAAGAAGAGGTTAGTCCAAAAATAGGAATGGAAAAAATATGGATGTTATTTTTTCCATTAGCTACGAAGTGATTTTCCTTTTTTTCTTTCTTTTTTTTAAAAAAAAAAAAAATAAAAATCTTGGCCATGTCCATCTCATGCCCTTGAGACCAGTTAGCTTTTATTTTCTTTTACACTTGTAGCAGTCACAGGAAGTGACAGCAGCTGGTAACAAGCCAGTTGATGACACTGGTAGTAGACTTTGGTATATCGTTGTTCTGGTTTCACTGGGACAGAATCACAGGCCTGCCATGGTCTGCAGACCTTTAGCAGCTTGGAGTCAGCCAGGACAGCTGACCTGAGCTGGCTCACAGGTGTATCCCAGACCATAAACATCATGCTCGATATAAAGGAGAAAGTTTGCTGAGGATGGGTGGGGTTTATTTCTGGGATCTCCTGACCCTGTTCCTAAGGATGCCTTCATATTTATTGTGACCATCGTACATTTGCTGGGCTGAGTATAACTTTATTTACTTTATACTGGCATTGGTATTTGTTTGACTGTTTCATTAAATCCATTTTAATTTCTACACATGATCTCTCCTTTTCCTGATCCTCCTTCTTGACTGTAGAAGGGTCATCAGGTGATAGAACAACTGCTATAGTTTAGCTCTGGATATGGCCTAAATGAAGAGAAACCTGAAAACAGAGTTCATTGTCTTGAATTTTATCAGACTGGCTTTCCTGAGTGTGGAGCTGGCTATAAGTTTGGTACTTGGAAAGGAAAAACCGGAACAAACTGGATTCAGCATTCAGCAATATACCTGGTAATTCCTGTTACTGGTGCTGGCAATCTCAGAATATTTAGAGGAGCTACTATTTGGTACAGTCTTTTTTTCTTCCCCTTCACTGAGGGGTGGGCTCGTAATGGCAGGTACAGAAGAAAGTTGTTGGCTGCAACCATTGAAAGAGATGGTGTCTTTTCTGCATTGCACTAAACTGTGCTTTTTCAGATGCATAATAAAAATTATTTATGGACACCAGTGAAGTGGTATCTGTTGTATAATACCACAGATAGGCATAAGGACAATAACAAAAGGCAGCTGGTTTAGTAAGCTCTATTTGCTGCAGAAATGTGCTTTTCTTTGTGAATTGAAATAAAAAAAGCGAGAGGAGAATGTTGTGGTTTTTTTTCTGGTTCTTGGCATTTGCAATCATTCCTGCTTTGCAGCGTGCTTATAAAGACAATTACGTGGGTCCCATGTCAGTATTATATTTGTCATGACTAGCGCCTTATTAGAGGACAGCTGCTCCTCTCTGCCCAGCACGTACACGTAACTGCCACTGACAATAATAGAAGTTATGAGTGTAGCCCTCTGTGTTACACCAGTGGGGGGATGCTGGAGCTCTCATGGTTTCAGTTAATTAACGCAGCTGTAAAACCAGGAATGAAGCAGTGATGAATCTGGGACTATTCACATGCTTGTTCAGGGTGCAGTGCCTGTAAGGACGCTTTAAACTTCCAGCAATTATTACTTGGCCTTGTAATAGGAGAGTATGACAGACACTATCTGAATGTACAACATCTGAGTTTCAGATCATGCTGAAGGCCTTCACTGAAAGACTCCTCAGTCTCTCTCTAATTCCATCAGTATTAAAAAAGGAGTGACCAGTAGATTTCTCCAAAGTTCCTCAGATCCTGTAATAGTTCTTTAGCTGCTGTCACTTCTACTGAGAACTGGACCAATTTGGGTCAGAGAATACAAAAGGGGCACAGTGCCATAAAGACAGTAAGAGCTAACAGAAACTCAGCTGGAGAAAACCGTTTACAATCAACAACAAAGTCTCTTGGTCATGCCAAACCTAAGAACATCTTCTCCAGATCTACCTCTTGGAATTTTAGCTGTTTGTAATGAGTCGCACGTGTGCATCCTTAAGCACTTGCGTCTCTCAGCTCAGATCTGTGTAGTGGGCAGCTCGGACTGGTTTTGGGAGTATAAACCTATGGCTCATTGTTTATGTAGGTTTCTCTTTTGTTGCTGTTTTGTGTTTGCTTTTCAAAATTTAAGTAAATTAAACATTCTGCAGTATTTGGGATGACTAATTGGATTTCTGGGTGAGTATAAGCCCTGACTTTTTTGGAAGGTGAGAGCTATTAGTCTTAAAACTGCAGCATCTATTCCAGACAGTTTCCTTACTAATTTAAGGTGAGACAGTTATACAAAGCTACAGTGATGAATGGATTGAACAGTTAGTATTTGACACTTCATTTTGCGATTATACCATTTAAAAATAGCTGGCTTTTAACACACTGCTAGTATATTTTTGTATAAACCAGAAAACCTGGATTTATATTAAGTTCCGTGTTACCTTTCAGTTTGAGGTTTCTGGAAGATGACCATGCTGAAGGTCCTAGCTTCTTTCACGTTTGGCACAAGTATGGACACATTCAATAAAGATGGCTTGAGGAGGTGGGGGTATTCATTTGCCCTCACAGCTGGACTGGTCAGGTGATTGAGAGTGAAATGCAGAATAGCATCACAGTCAGTGGTAAACTTTAAAAAAAAAATAAGATTAAAAGAAGTGTTTAATTGACTGAAGTATTTTACATCTCTGTAAAGCGAAAACTGGTAACACCAACAAGTCTGAGAAGAGTACTTTAGAACAGCCCTCTCTGAGGGAATTTGGAAGGTATGTCTGTCATAAGTGGAATATATGAGATGCAAACCTTGTATTTTAACCTCTTTAGATTTCAAGAGAAATCGATTCTAATCTCTGCACCAGGTCCACCTGTACAATTTGGGACAAGATTTTGTCTGTTCTCACGGATGTTTCCCTGTTGTTTATAATGCCCAGCTGTGGTTGAGATCTGGGAGAGACTGATGAGTGCATAGTGAGTATCCTCCATGTAAGCTGTGAATGGTGTCATGCAGGGGGCTGAGCCATGCTGGCACCATTCGTACCCCAACATGGTGATGGCTGCTGAGTTGGACGCATTCTTGCAATGTTAAATGATTTCACAGTGAATGGCATCAATTTCTTACCCACATAATCCAGCAGGAAGGTGGAGGAGTAGGTTTGTTCTCATGAAGAGACCTCAGATTCTGACACTGAGTTGTCTCTGATCTTCTTTACTGAAGCATTGTAGCTTAGAGCTTTTATCTCATTTATTTTGAAGTTGTGAAATTTGTTGAGAGTAGTGTACTGAGACATGCTTGCTGAGGCAAGGGATGGTTAATCTTTCCGGGAGTATTTCCATGTAAAGTGTCAACTTGCATTTGTGAGGATCCTGTCTTGAACAATGTGGCCCCTGCCAATTCTGTCTTCTTAATTGAGCAGATCTTTCCTAGAGCAGCGCCAGTTTGTGCTGCCTCTTACATAAGGTTCAACCTAGACCCAAATGATCATTGTGTGATGGTGAGTAAATATGCAGTTCTCCTAAAAATATTGTGTTCTACATCATAGCCATCCTAGAACTTGTATAAAGTCAATATTCTAATGCAGCCACCTGAATCCCTTTAGAACATCAAATTTGATAGAGATAAAATGTGCTTAGTAAATATTTTTCAAAAAGTAAAGATGTTTTATTTACTTCAATTGAAATTAAGCAGGTTTTAGGTTAAGATGAAGGACAAAGAAAATATCTCTATGTTACACTTGTCAGAATGTTGATCAATAATTGTCTCAGTAGGAACTAATTGTGAGCTGAAAAGTAGTTTTACAAATTTACCGAAATATTTCTGATCGGCACTTCTATTGTCACATTGCTTTGCTGAGATTTTTGTTCTGCACTTTGTCTCCATGTTAATGTTTCAGGAATGTCAAATCATCCTTATTTTTGATTAAAAATAGGTTAGAAAATTCTGTCTTTCAATTAATATTCCTACAGTATAAGAAAATATATACTTGCTTGGACATTATGAGCTTACAAATTTAATGAGGAAGAGTGTTTTGCACCATGGTGGTTGTACTGGATACCCTATACCATGAGTAGTGCTAAGGAAGTTGTCTTTGGAAAGGGAAAGCACTTTCCATAGACATTTAATAATCATTTAAATACTTGTGTCTATAAAGTTATTCTAACAAGTGTGCCTGTATTTACACAATATTATACAGTTATTTTCTTTTATAACTCCTTTCTTCTTGTGTCTAGTGTTTCCCTGTGATTGCAGAAGTAATACAAGCTCTATCACTAGCCAGCTAGCACAATCTTTAAGTAGGTATTTCTAGTGCATGTTATTGGAGATGTGTCATTTTCTATGTTTTTCTTTATTTGCTCTATACTTACCCATCCGAGCAAGCAGCTGAGAGGAATTCCCACCAGGTACGTCAGGGCCTAGGCTCATCAAGATGATGGAGTCAGGAAGGTGCTTCTAGTGGGGGAATTCACTGCTCTTTGTTAGCATTTAGCAAACTTCACTTAGGTGGCCTAAATCATGCTCCAGAAGAACCAGTATCTCTACCAACTTGATACAGAATAGTGGGTCCTAAGTTAGGTGCCTAGAGTATGCACATCTGATACATACATTTTTGTGCTAAGTGTAGAGTAGGTTAAAATATGGACAAAGGTGTTTTTTTGTTTTTTTACTTTTTTCTTTTTTTTTTTCCTTGCTCTTTCTCCACCTCTGTATTTTCTTTTAATGCCTTCATCTTCGTAATCAGCTGTGCAATATCACAGGCAAGCTCTCCTCATTAGGCAGCTCTTGATTTGCCTGGACCAGCTGTAGGGCCCTAGTCTTTTTTGGTGGCATGCTGACAGAGGCTCTGGAAAATAAAAGACTCCTTTGCAGGGGCTGTTATCACTTATCCTGGCAGATAAACTATGCTGCGTGATGAAGCGTGCTGCCTCTGAAGCAAGCCAGGTCTAAAGCAGAGTTGAAAGGTAGATACTAACACAGTTCCCCCCTGCCTCCTCCACACGTACATGCTCTGCTATGATCAGATTTATTAAATTGTAGCAATTCCTTATGGATCTGCATCATCCATCAAGGAAAAAAACAAAAACAAAAACAACAAAACAAAAAAAACCAACCCACAAACCAAAAAAGAGGCTGTTTGTTCAGGCTTGCTTATGTAATACGATGGATGTAATTGTAAACAGGAAAGCTGTAAAACAGAGTTAATAAAATTCATCCTTATAAGGACTGTTTGCCCTCATAATGGTGACTGAGTCTCTGCTTCTTAAGAGCTGACAGGCACTAATGGAGTATGTGAGGATGGTTTTCTTTCATACCCTCTTTTTGTCACTGTTCATAGATTTTCACTACTGGAGTCTTGCTTGTATTACTTCCTTGAAAGGTCTTGGTAGTAAGAAAAGGTAGGGCCCCTACTTAGTTGAGATTTGTTGTGTTAGCTTGCCTTGTGCTGCCAAGAGGAATAATGCTTATGTAGCTACAAACTAAGCTATATAAGCAGCAAGAATTGCCTACTAAGTAGCTACTAATAACATGAAATACTTCTGGATAGAGTCGTTCTTTCATATATCATTGAGGCTTCATGAATCTTCTTGGTTGCAGTTAGTCAGTGATCTGTTGGGTGACAAGGCAATGTCTAGCCAAACAAACCCAACTACGTTTTGTCGGACTGACATTTTTATTCACATAGATAACTGTGGTTTAAAAATCTGAGGGAATCAGTTCTGTTGCAGCAAAATAGGGGAAAAAGAGGCAGAAAGGTTCCCCAAAAATACGACACATCTTGTGGAAATGCATCTTTAGTGGAAGAAAATCCTTTGACAATAAGTCAATGAAATGACAGTAAGGCTTACAGAATTGTGGAAGTGCAGTTAGGAAAATAAGAACTGGTCTGTGATGTAGTAACAGAACTACCATGAGATGTGAGGATGAAGCAATGGGGAGGAGAGATGGAGGGAAGAAAAAGACAGAAAATACATCACAGGTGGGACTGGGGTTGAATTTTGGGAGTTTAACTTCAGAGGGAAGTTAGTCTTTCCCCTAGGCTAATTTCTTTTTGTAGTGCTCTGAAATCCAGAAGGTGGAAACGGATAAAATTTTTTCAGGGATTCATGGTTCAGATGAGATAAAAGGGTTGAAGGAAGCATGCCAATTTGAAACTTTTATTTGATATATGGGTACATATACAGGAAGTGCATGTGTGTTTATCTAAGAGGAAAAAGTGAATATGTCTCAGGGATGCATAAAGATGTCATGTTTGACATATCTGAAGCAGTGACATGTCACGTACTGCAGGTGTACTGCCATGCATTCATGATGACACTCAATACACCATAGAATGGGGGACTTTCAAGGAAAAAACATACATAACTCTACAGCCTGGGCTGGAAAACTGGGCTTCTCGGGGAAAAGATCAGTAGACGTAGCTTAGGCACAGCAAAGTCTTAAACAATATGTTGAATAAAGGGTACCTATAAGCAATGTATTTTATATCCATTTTCAACTCAGTGTTGCAACAAAGGAGACAGCAGCTTAAGCAAATATGTCTGAATGAAGTCATAGCTCTGAATGTGTGTGCTCTGAGATTTTAAAATAGAATCCTTTGAATTGAATAAAGTCATCTTCTCCTACGCTGCATGGGTGGTACTCAAGACTTTAGGAGCATGGATGATAAATCTGATACTAATGGAAGTATATTAGAAAGAGATACGAATTTATCTTGATGCATGTGTCACAGGTGAATTTGTCTTTAGCAGACCTACTAGCTGAGTAAATGATAAATGTTTCATATTTATGTCACTGAATTAAATGGGAAAGGTCATTCATTCTGCCACTTCCTACTATTATTATCAATGCTAGGCTGCTAATTTGGGAGTAAAAGGATGGAGAGCAGAAGAAAAGAAAAAGTTACTTGGCTAATGAGTGTAGGTGGTATACCCAGGACACTGCTGGGAGGGAGCACAGAAACACAGAACTCCTCTCAGAGCTGGTGTAAACTCCTGAAGCAAATACAGACAGAGAGCATCTGCTGCTGGATCTTGCTGATCAGGAGGCTCAGTTGTTCTGGCCATTTTTTAGAAGAAGGACAGTGCCCCAGAGAATGGAGGGGTCTGTAGAGACAACAGGGATGGACAAACTGTCTTGCACACACACGGTGTCAGTGATGTCTTTTTTATGCCAGTAACTGGTATTGCTGGCCTTCAGAACTGATGTTTCCTTTGGTGGAGAAATACCCTGCATTTCTCTTCATTCCAGTCACCTGTGACTTGCTCACCTAAGAGGAAATTGGTTGAGTCATTTGAGTGGCGTGGGTGGAAAAAAATATGACTTGTAGCTTATGTGGTCTAACAGCAAGCACATCACTTAATTTTCTTAAAAAACCTTCAAAATATGCTTAGTTGAGTAATACAGAAGTTATAGCCTGTAGTTTATACTGTCTATATTTGGAAAGTCTACTAAAATCCAGGCTTCAGCTCAGGTTTTACAATAAAGAAATCAGCATAAATTGAGGAACCTGCACGATGTCAGTAAAACAAGCATGTATTAAAAATTTTTATTAATGTTGATTTTTAAAACAAAACTAACAAAACATTTTATAATTAAGCAACCATGGTATTTTTAAGGCTACCAACAGTGAGAGACCTTTTGGTTACGACCAGGTGGTAGTTTGCAGACTTCTCCTACTTCTGAAACCTGTTTTTTTTTTTTCACTCAGCTTACAAAAAGATCAAATTATTTTCCTTTTCTATTTTTCATTTCATTTTTTGTCAAGCAGTACATGCTTTCTAATTGCTAAATGTATTTTTGATTATTTTGATTTTTTGTGAGGTTAATTCTTGCTGATGTGAGCATTTAAATTTGCTTTTTCCTAATTTGATTTTAGTACTCCTTTAAAAATATTTGGTTGTATTTCCTGGAGTTTATGGATCATCAGGAAAAAAATCTGTTCAAAGTTTATGTATTTACTAAATTCCCCTGAAGCTTTATTAGTACGATACCAGTATGCCATTTTCCCTTAGTTTACTCTTCTGTACTTACTTGTCCAGCTTGCCTTAGCTACCAGTCAGGCCTGAAGACTACACACTTTTGCTGCTTTAGCTACTTAGTAAGCCTAGAAATAGTCAATATAGTGAAAGCTGTTTAAAATAATTCTATGGACTTGCCTTAGGTCCTATAATACAGGGTAGTTGTGTGGTTTCTCTGCAGTGAACAAACAGGGTGAGCAGGCAAAAGTACTCCTGTGGTCATGCTGAGGTTGGGAAAGGTGTCTCATCCACCTCCTTGGCTGAGTTTAGATGTCCACCCACTGCCCATGTTAGATACCTGTGTGGGATTAGGATCCGCACTTGGTACCTATGGGAAGCTCAATCCTTTCTGTCATGATGTGTCTGGAGAAGGAGTTGTGGCAGCTGTAGTGCTGCCCATTTTTCACACAGTAAGTGACTTATTCGTTTGCTCACACAAGAAAAAAGAATTTCACTTGCTTTCTGTGATAAGAGTTTTAAGAGGCATAAGCAGTATTAAGAGCAGATCTATACTGGGAATTTGTTCAGTGTAATATTGAGTTGGGTAGGAGTAATGTCAGTCACTTGCCCAGAGTCATGACATTAGTCAGTGGGAACTGGATCTGAAGCCTTAACCCCTGATGCTTTCCCTTTCAGAAGTGATCATACTTAATTTCTTCTTTGCTAAAGTGGCTCAAAAATCAGTGCCGCTAATCACTGTTACCAAAAAAACTAGATTCAGGCCCCAAGACAAATGTGTCTTTATGAAATGAAAGGTCATATTAAAAACATTAAAAACTAAACTCTTTAGAATATTCCTTATAAAATCTACTCTTATTACAACACCAAATCGCTTTGTCAGGAAAAGCAGGATTAAGGTAGAAGAATCAAACATAACTTTTATTTTTTTTTCTTTTCTTGCACTCTGAGAGATGGTTGTTTCTATCATCATCAGTAGTTACCTAAAAAACCCTTGCAAACGGAAATTTCTTAAGCTTGCTGTCTTCTGCTAAGTTACTGGTCATGGTCTGATTTTACTATTAAACACAGTATCAACAAAAACATAAAGTGAGCATACTTGGAGTTCTCTGTGTCTAGCAGAAATATTGAGTAAGTCTAAATCTGGCCAGCCTGATAATTGTCATAACATTGCTCTTTTCTGTTTGTTCTCTTAGCTGTGCTCTCCACAGAGCAGTGCCGTGTGTGTGTAGCCAGCTGCAGGCTGAGCTTGAGAGTTCCCTTCAGATGCAGGGTGCCACACACGAGGTGCCAAGGGCAGCGTGCAGAGCACTGGCACTCTTCACTGGATTGTGGCCGTTTGCCTTTGAGTATCTCTTCATGGCTCTTTTATTTCTCTGAATAGCTCATTACAGCAATTTCCAGAACAGCTGAAGATACTCTGATGTTTGAATTGAGATTTTTTTTTAATATTTTTTTTTCGAGTAATCTTTCCTGGGTACTCTTTTTAATGTACCTGACCATGTTTTGCACAGAATTGAGTTTTTGCTGACTGTTGTCCCATGTTTTTCATCCCTGGTATCCCATAGACAGAGCTGAGCTGTTCTGTTCCTCTGCTGTGCTTCTCTATGGCTGCCCTGTCCTTTGAATCTAGTGGGAAAAAAAAAATGTTGTCGTTTTTGTTGCATATCTGTCTGATTATTCTTTCTATAAACTTACTGCCATCTGCCAGACAAGAAAAAAAGTCCCCACACTACAACCACCAAAAATCCCTGTACAGTTAAAACATACTTCCTTATGACCTACAGTCTTCGTAAGTACAGTTCTAGTACTGTCAGATGGATGGCATGCTTTCTGCATTTACCAAAGGTCAGTGGTGTTTCTTCCTGTTTCTAGTGTCTTTCAGTTCAAGCAAGTGTGCTTCCAATAGACCAATCCTGAGTTTGTGAGAGCAAAACTCAAGTTTTTGAAAGCTGCCCCTGTTTTCAGTGACCCAAATCTGTTAAAATTTAAATATAAAATGGATATCCAAATGCCTTTCTGGCAGGTTTGAAATTCTTAGCTTATGAGAGCTCTGTTACAATTGCCAGAGTAACAGTCCATGAAACCTGTATATCAGCCAAGTGATTCAAGGAAATTATCGGCAGCCACCATTATGGTTTTGTTTTCATTGGCAAAAACATTAATATAGTAGCTTTGCTATCTTGCCTCAGTTTTTCATCCAGACTGCCAGTAATAAAAAGTATGATTGCTTCATTGGATGTGTGCTGCTTGCTATAATTCCTGGAATCTTCTCTGTTGTATTTTCTTTTCTCTACCTTATTTTTATTTCTGTTATTATATGCATAAAAATTAGTGAGGTGATGATTGACATTTGTAAAGCTTAGACTACTCTTTATATTTGGCAATGCAAAGCTCATTCACGGGTCTTTTCCAATTTTGATTACTTTTGAACATGATACCTTTTAGCTTTTTCCTTCCCATTACTCACCTATATCTACAATCATAAATATTGTAAAAAAATATATATAATAAAAATAAACAAATCTAGTAGAAAGCAGTTTCCTAATTGCTTTTTTTTGTTTCTCCCTTTTTTAATCCATAGTATCTCTACTAAAGTTTTAAAGCGTATGTATCTAATTCACTTCCTTTTCCAGAGGAAATGGTTAAATGTTATGTTAAATGTAATTTATAGGAACAGATGGGCAGTTATATGCATGATATCAGATGCTATCTCAGTATCTTTAAAATGTATCCTTATATGAATCTTTACTTGTGTATAAGTTATTCTCTCTTTAAGCAATACTGTGTGGTGAGTTGACCCTGGCTGGACTCCAGTTGCCCACCAAAGCTGCTCTACCACTCACCTCCTCAGCTGGACAGGGGAGAGAGAATGTAACAAAAGGCTCGTGGGTCGAGATAAGGACAGGGAGAGCTCACTCACCAATTACCATCATGGGAAAAACAGACTTGACTTGGAGAAGTTAGTTTAACTTACTATCAGTCAAATCAGAGCAGGATACTGAGAAATAGAAATAAATCCAAAAAACATGTTCCCCCCACCCCTCCCTTCTTCCTGGGCTTAACTTTACCTCCTCCTTGCCAGTGACACAGACAGATGGGGTATGGGGTTTGCAGTCAGTTCATCGCACATTGTCTCTAATTCCCCTTTGTCCTCCTGAGGAGGACTCCACACACTCTTCACCTGCTCCAGTTTGTGGTTAATCCCACAGGAGACAGTCCTCCACAAACTTCTCCAATGTGAGTCTTTTCCATGAGCTGCAGTTCTTCCCAAACTGCTCCAGCATGGGTTCCTTCCATGGGGTACAGTCCTTTAGGACCAGACTGCTCCAATGTGGGTCCCCACAGGGTCACAAGTCCTACCAGAAACCTACTCCAGCATGAGCTACTCTCTCCACAGGTCCTGCTAGGACCGTGCTCCAGTATGGGCTTCCTGTGGAGTCACAGCCTCCTTCAGGCATCCACGCACTTTGGTGTGGATTCCTCCACAGGCTGTGGTGGATGTCTGCTTCACTGTTAACCTCCAATGGCTGCAAGGGGCAGAGCCTGCCTCACTGTGGTCTTCAGGATGGGATGCAGGGGAATCTCTGCTGTGGCATCTGGAACACCTCCTCCCTCTCCTCTTTCACTGACTTTGGTGTTTGCAGGGTTGTTTCTCTCACATTCTCTCACTCCTCTCTGCAGCTGCAGTTGCTGTTGCAGAGGGGTTTATTTTTCCCTTCTTAAATATTTTTGTTATATGCAAAACATATTTTCCTTCTGTTTATCTAGCGCAGGCACAAGACCAGTTAAACTGAGCTTGTGAATAACTGTATTTCATGTTATGGCAAAAAATGTAGACAGTGATTATTGCTGGGTTTAAAGAAAACAAAAATAGTTATGGTGCAAAAAAGATATAGAATATCTTCTGTATTTGGGGACATCTGTCATGTTAATTTGTAAGACAGTACTGAAGTTAGACTACAGCAGTGTTCTCCTAGTCACCATATAAAAATATCAGATAACATAGATCGCTGTCTGACAAAGCTGTCAGAATGGTTGTGATAGTATGCAAATTTGAGTAAGTTATCAAAGGTTACAAACTTTACAGTGTTCGTAGTCACACGGAAGAATATAAACATAGGCCGGAAATGGTTATCACTGGTGCTGACTCCTTAGGTGGCCACTGAGAATCTCCTCATTAATTCTGAAAGCTCTTCCAAGAACTGGTCGAAAAGCAAAAGTATCCTGTTATTTTGCCATTTATGTTGCCTCATCTTTTGCAACCTAGAATATGAAAGATTTATGGCAAACAGTAAAGTATTAAAGATCTGCTTTTATGTATTTGAAAATTTTCTTAAGGAGCATGGTTTTCTGCCAGAGATAATGCCCGCTGAGATGAAAGTTCAGATGCTAGTGGTATTGAAAACAGAGTTGTGAAGGTGACTTGGCTTTAAAGTGGTGATCCTTTAAGTAAAGGTCAAATGAACAAGTCATCATGCCTGTTCCTTTTAGAAATCTGTTGAAGGGTCCCAGCTTGTTATTGCTAATCTCCGTGGTAGTGTAAAATGGCTAGTTTACTGTCATCTATGTTTTTCCTGGCTTGCAGAGTTTAACCTCTCAGGGCCAGTCCAGAGAAGTACAGATTTGTTGTTCACAGGCACTCTGACTCTTGTTGTATGTGTATGTACTTACAATGCATTGTGTCTTCAGACTCTTTTACAATGCTCAGCTAACTCATAGCAATATTTCAAGGACAACAGTCTCTCTGCATTTCGCATAAGCGGAAAAGCTGAGGTTGCAGCATTGTCATTGATTAAGCAGTAATAAATAATTGTACCCAAGTATGATGTCAGCTTCATATTTAGTCTAACTGATTTCAAAATGCAAAACTTTCCTCTCCAAAGTTTCTTTTCTTCAATGTTAATATAACTATTTTCCAGACAGCTTCAGAAATAAGCTTTGTTAGAATGATCAAAGTGAACCACTCATGTTCTTTAGTTTAAACAAATATTTGGAAATGCTCATCGTTAAGCTATCCTGTTCTAGTGTATTAACTTTTGAAAAATATTTTATACAGACATGTTTAATTAGAGCAACAGTGATCAAACCAGAAGCTATACTGGTAGTGAAACTCACTCTGGGTTAACAGCTTTATTTTGGGTCATATTCAGTCCATCTTGTTCAAGAAATCTCTTTGAGGGTAGTTTTCAGATTTTAATAAACATAAAAATTGCAATTGATAGAGTGAATTTTATTATGTATGCTATTTTGCTTCATCTTCAAAGATTTTCATTTTTCACTTATTTTAAAATGAAACTTTTTAAATTAAAAAAAATTTTTTTTTCATTTATTCCATGACTTTGTCCTAGAAAATGTAGCACATACCTAGAAAATGTAGCACATACTGTAAAAGTTATAATTGATTAATATTGTATTCTTTTAAATTACCACTACAAGTACTACTTAGGTATTCTTTTGAAATGATTACACACTATTAAAATATTTACATTTTTCAATGGTTGAAGTAGAGTTCAGGAAAAATTTACATAAAAGTTGCACCTCTGGCTTGAAAAATGGCAGAACACAACAAACAAAAAAAAGGAAAAAAGTGATTTCCCCAGGTGGTTTCTTCTATCAAAAGTAGCTTTCAAATTTGTCATTGGCAAGTGCTCAACTTTGAAAAAAAAAAAAAATTTAGACTTTGGAACCGAAAAGTGGGTGTTTATTCTACAAGCTAATTTACTTTTTGAAGATAGAATCATGGTAGAATTTTGTAAACAGAGAAAATGCTGATTTTTATTTTATTTTGGCGATTATTTTGGATAGATTCTGATTATTTGTATCATGTGAAGTCAGTCCTGTCCCAATAGATGTGGTTTTTTTTATCCTCCTGCTTCTGCTGTAGAGAATCTAGTTCTTTATCACTAGAAGAGAGAAGTGGGATTTCAGGCCTACACAGGTTTACGCACCTGGACAAGTGTCTAGTTTAGCTCTAATTCCTTTTGTTGGTCCTTACACTGTGCAGGTCCTTGCTCTTCTGTGCTGTGTGAGTGTTGGCAAGAACTTCAGTGCTCTTGTTTTACTGTGAAGGCTAATGCAGGATTCCACTGTCTTGATTTAATTCCTCTAAAAGTGCAAAGATTTTCTTACGTCCTCTCTCCCCCACCAACAAATTCTGACTTGAAAAATTAGCCAGAGCTTTTGATCTACTAGAATATCAGACAACAATCTGAAGAAGCAATCCAGAATTCTGATGATGTCTGCCCTTAGATTTTTTTTTTTTAACACAAGTTTTTCCACCTACCTTTAGTCTTTATCATTTTTTAAATATGCTGAGAGCTGTATGATCATATGATTAAAGACAATATGATAATGCATATCTGAATGTTGTATCATAAGGTCAGATGATTAAATCTGTAGAGACTGTCTCTTGACATTTTTCTAAAATGTACACGTGCCTTTTCTCCAGGCTTTCTTAACAAAATTTTCTTATTGAGAAGCACACTCTACAAATATACACACAAAGAAAAGAAACTAGATTCCTTCATTTCAAACCCTATTAGCTGCTAGTTGAGTCTGCAGTTGCTAATAACTGTTGTAGGCTGCTTGTCCTCCCTTATGTCAGTCATTAGTGGTGCCTAGTGTCTGCAGAATGCTTTATGGATGAGTTTCACAGCTGTGTGCTGACAGCAGAGGAGCATTGAGACTTGCAAGATGTACAGTTCTTTTGACTCTTGAGTCATGCAGAGATGTCTATCCAAAGCCAAAAGATTCTTCCTGCTGAGCCTGGAACTTGAGTCTAGGGTTCTAAGTCTTTACCATTACCTGCTTTCAGCAAGCAGTTAAGAAGCCTTTTGACAAAATGTCTAATTTCCAGGAACAGTTGCTCAAAATAGCAAGATCTTGTCATTGATTACATGCTATGTTCATTCTTTTGGCTGTCATATGATCTGCTGTTAGTGAACTTGTAACCCCTCCTATGAGTCTAGGGATTGAGTGAAAACTTGGGATAGGAAAAAAATATTCCGTGTCCTAGGTAGGCTTTCTTATTAATTACGATTCCAGTTCCTGAGTCTTCAGCATCTTCAGGTTCTGGAGTGATGCTCAGTGTATTGCCAATACTCTGGAGGACAGCTGAACTTCAACACCTGCATCTCCTGTGTTATCATGAGACTTAGAGTATTCACACCATGGATTTTGCCTCATGCTGCACCAAATGTCTCCCTCCTTCATCGCTCTATGTTGCACAGGGTGTCATTTTTCCCTTCCCACTTCTGTACTAGCTTTGTCCACGTCCCATCTGTTGTATCCTTGCAACCCACCTACTCTTTATTCACTCAGTTTCCTAATTTGGCCCTCTTAAAATAAAAAGGCAAAGAGCTCTGCTCCTGTATATGGTTCAATATTAGAAGAAATAAACTCTGATGTCCCTTTCAACATCAGATTTCTCTAACAACCACATCATCTGAGCCCTTGTTTCATGCCTCCTGTTCTGCTTTTCCTGTTTTTCTCATTCCCTTCCACCATGATCCTTCCGATTCCCTGGGGCTTCCTTTTTTGTTTTCAGTCCTCCCTCATTTTTCATCTTGCAGCCTGTTTCCTTCCCTGTTCCTTGTTCTGCTTTGTGGGAGTTAGGCTGCCTCTTCCTTAATCTGGTATCATTTGACGTGACTAAAAGCAAGTAAATCCAACATTTTATTGCACTAACACAGAAAAAAAACCCACGTGGATTGAAGTCAGGTGATGCTGTCTTTGTCATCCTCTTCTGGATATTGCTCTTCTACCTCAGAGATGTGTTTGAAGCAGTTCCTGAACTTGAGTGTATATAGGCACATCAGATGGGGTCTGTGTTGCAAAGACCCTGGTACAGTTTCAAGTCTGACATCCTCGCTAGGTCACCAGCTGATAGACAGGAGTGAGATGTGGCTAGTGGAGCAGAAACCATGTCAGAAGTCCAACTTTTCATCACCAATCAACACTCTTAGAATGGAAGAAGGTTTGATTGGTGAGAGAAATGGTGATTTGGAAGCAAGAGGAATAACTTCTGATGTGTACTTGTAGTCTCTAGCATGTGATTTTCTTCAGTATATGAGATGCATTTCTTTAAAATGTGAAACAGCCATGTGAACGTACGTTGTGAAGCTTTGAATTGCATGATTAATGTCTGGTGAAAAATGTAATTGCTGGCACGGGTTTTTATCTGACTTTAAAAACTGTTAGGCAACCTTCCAGTCCCACATTTTGAAATTAAGATTCCTTTGCTACTTTCCAAATAAGTCAAATTTAAAATTGGAAAAACCTTGTAGTGTATTCTGGTAGTTCCTCTGCTGATTATCCTGACAGTGTGATTAATAAAATCACTATGTGATTTTACATCATATAGTCTTGGATAACAACTTGTGAAAGAATGCGTCATTCCTAGTCAAATTGAAAATACCTCTGTGTGACTTACAGCACACCTTATCAGAGAATTTCACATGGTTTCTTGTATCCATTCTTGACTGCAGGAACACTGGTTGCACTAAAGAAACAGGAGGAACACTGGATTTTGTAAAATACTGGTAGTTAGGCCAACAAACTTTCTTCATGGAGTGACAGACAGGGCACGTATTTGTTATTCTCGCTGCCAGTTTCTGAGTCAGAGAGGGGAGGTGCAAGGCCAAGGGAAGTCACAGTGGATGTGTCTGTGGTGACAGGGAGGTATACGCTGTCAGGTCCCCGTGTGTCTGGCTCTTCACTGATAATTGATACATTTAAAGTTGGGTGATGAAGCAGTTACCTGGTCCCTGGGGGTGATGTTTTCAAAAGAGCCCTGACATTGCGTGGGACGTGCCGGGCAGCATAGTAGCCTCACAAAGGTGATTGAGTCACACTCTTGAAGTGATTGGTCTGGATTGTGGGTGAAGTAGATCCTGAGTCCAGAACTTCATCAGCAGGCACAAGGTCTGTAGTCACAGTCCCCTCCATGAGTCATGCAGGGGTTTAAGCAGTGATGGAATTACAGAGCAATGGCCAGAGGCAATACTGCAGCTGTCACAGGATCTGAATATCATGAATTCATTAATCACAGAGTTTGTTGTAATGTGATTGTCCCTGATCTGGGGATATGTGGTTGCCAGAAAGATTGTCAGGATTGCACTTTGACTCCCTGTGGAAATAGTGTTATTTACTGTATAATTAATTGGTAGGTTAAATGGCTGAATAAAATGAGGCCTGGCGTTAAGGTTGATGCTGGTTTTCTGGCAGCCCCTCAGGGCAGTGCTCTTCCTCACAGTGTTCCCAGCATAATTAAATATCATTCATGCTTTGAAGGACTTCACAGTTAGGAAGGAAAGAGAACAGTGAGAGCAGGGATGCTGTAGAGGAAATAGAGCAGAGTGAGGGACCTTAGCAATGGGGTAAGGAGGAAGGAGGGACAGGATAGGGACAGCATTTGGGGCAGATGGAGGTGGTTAACACAGGTCCTTCACTTATAGATGAAAGCAGCTAAGTATCTCAATGCTTGCAAATATCTAAAGAGTGGGTGTCAAGAGCATGGGGTCAGATTCTTTTCAGTGGACCCCAGCAACAGGACAAGAGACAACGAGCACAGACTGGAACATAGGAAGTTCCATTTGAACATGAGGAAAAAACTTTCCTGTGAGGTTGATGGAACACTGCAACAGGCTGCCCAGAGAGGTTGTGGAGTCTCCTTCTCTGGAGATAATCAAAACCCACCTGGGCTTGATCCTATGCAACTTGCTGCAGGTGAACCTGCTTTGACAGGAGGGTTGGACTAGATGATCTCCAGATGTCCCTTCCAACTTCTACCATTCTGTGATTTGGTGATCTCAAGTGGTTAGAATCACAAGGAAGTTATAGTATTGGCTGATGCACTGTAACATACTCTGCATATTTGAAACCACGTATCTCTTCCTCTTTCTGGTACCTTTTTTTTTGGTAGATGTAAGCACTTAGGAAAATGTTTAGAAGGATGGGGTACCATGTTTTCAGAAGTGGCCACTGCTTACAGATAGCACAATTTTAAATATATAACCTGAAATACACCAGGACATAATTTCACTAGGGTTTGTAATTCTTATTATCTATTCTTTGAATTCTGCGTGCAACATTTATGAAATTTAAGCCACAAGCTTAGTTTGAATGGGATCCATGAAACTGTTGTTCCTGTGCAAAAATAACTGGTGCAAAGTGATTTTCCAGCTTTCATATAATGGCATTAGGAAAAAACCTGCAAGTTTCTGGGTGCAGTCTATGCATTTTGTTCAACTCTGAAAGAAATATACTTCAAGAAGAGCATGTGATGCTGATTTGTAACATCAGAAGTTTATCCAGGGGAGTTGACAAGTTCTGATTATGGGACTGTAGTTTATAGAAGTTAAAAAGCACTTTGTAGCCTAAAAAGTTAAGAACCACAGCTTTGCTGTTTTCATTGAGAATCGCTGATGATAAAGAGGGTAGAAATTTACCCTTAACTGAAGGCCTGTGACTAATTTAGTCTTTTTTTCTGTCTCAGCAGGGATAAAAGGGAAGGCAATAGGTGGCACAGGGTGTATTGAATTATAAAGTTAAAAATACAGAAGTGAGCGTAGAATGGGCCTTAGGGTAACAATCAGAAAGCATTCAAAGAACAAGTCTGTTGATGAGTTCCTGTCTAAAAGGTAGGTACTTTGTAGACAGATAGATTAGATAAGGGATCAAATCCTGGAGCTCATGGATTTAAACTAGCTGAGTTTCTAGCCCAGGGGACTGCCGTTCCTTTGGGGGTCTGTTTTGCTGCTCTTCTCAAAATACTACCTCTCATCAATTACACTGAATATTAATGGCCTCATGTGGCAATTCTGGCAAGAATTTGGTAATAATTTTATGGTAGCTTGCATTTTGTGCAGCTTTGCTGTTGTCAGCCTTCATATATCTAAGTACCTGATTTTTTGCTGCAAGCTTTAAGTGCTCAGAGCTAAATTGGGGCTGACTGCTGCTGCTGCCGCTGCTGCTGCTAAGGGTGAGAGGGCCACAGAGCAGAGCGGTGCTGCTTTTGACCTGAAAACTTGCCGAGCAGAGTCTCCGCAGGGAGATGCAGCTGAAGGTCTGCGGAGCCCGGAGCCCAGCAGTGCCACAGCTCTGGTGTATCTATCTTTGTGCCTTGCTGAGCGTGATCCAGAGCAGAGGGCAGAAGGGGCCCTTTACTAGATCTTGCTTTTCTTACTTAGTTACCTTCATTTCAGTGCTCTGACTGAGCATTAGCTAAACGCTGTACAATTTATTTATGATGCTGTATGTATTCATTAGATGTGCAGAATAAAGCAGGTATACAGTGCATCTGTGGGGGAAAAAAATCAGTATCAGGAGAAGCACTGTTATTAGGCTGTCAGCTGTTCTCAGCAGAGACTTTCAGCTACGTGGCACAGGAGACTTCAGCCAAGTGACCTAGAAAGGCATATGCTTTATCTAGAAGTTGGCCTGCTTTTCAGGCAATAAAGTATCACAAATTAATGGTCAGTGGCTGTGTGCTGACCTCTGATGGGCCTGCCCTGCTGCAAACAGATTTCTGCTCTTGCTCCACCTCTTAATAAACAACACAAGCTCTTACAACTCACACGCACAGGAAAGGAGTTATTTCACTAGGACAATTTTTATTTAAGTTGTCTTTTTTCATATCTTTCCATAAAACTATCAAGGCTGTTGTTAGTTTACTAGCAGGTAGGCTGAGGCTGCAGTCTGCTGCGCTGACCGGGGTTATAGCCATCTGATTCACCGAAGTGTCTTGACTCTCTGTATCCTGCTGTCTTCCATGCATGCCATATGCTCTTTGACTCATTTACTGTCATATTCTGTGTTTGCATTATGCCCAGTCCCGGGATCTGACTTGGATTTCACGCACTACAAGAATATTACTATTGCAGTACTCTTCCTTATGTAGGAGCTGTTGTAATTGCCTCTGTTTAAGGCTTAATTTCCAAAGCAATGCTGTAATTTTTAATGCTTTGCAATTAGGCTAGTTGAAATGTGGGTACCACCAGCTCGCATCTCATGCAATCACTAATCGTGAAGCACTGCTAGTGATAAAAACGGGGAGGAAAATATTCCA
The DNA here is from genome assembly GCA_013396935.1 of Baryphthengus martii. Lineage (NCBI taxonomy): Eukaryota > Metazoa > Chordata > Aves > Coraciiformes > Momotidae > Baryphthengus > Baryphthengus martii. The sequence continues at coordinate 54,629 of VWZK01015427.1, read as the reverse complement.
AGTATTTTGGTAGAATATGGATTCTCCTAGCTCACCATGTCTGTTGATATCTAGGCACAACAGTGGCGGACATAGTGGCAAAATTCATCAGGAGCCCACACTTTTCACAGACGTTAGATATTACCAGTCAAAATGTTTTGATGATGTAGGAATTGGGGTCCACTTTGTCCCCAGCCTACCATCTGGTACTCTCAGGATCTCAGTGGGACCCACAGCCTTCTAAACACATTCTCCTTTTTTTTTTTTTCTCCCCAAAAATACAGTTATTTTCAAAGGAACACCAGTGCTCTGGCATGCTATTTTCTATTGACCTGCCTTGAGTAGTAGGCATGTTTTGTCTTGAGCACTCCAGTGGCCTCCTGGAAGGGTTATAATGCAATTAATTAACTAAAAGGAATATTACGATGAGTAAAGAGTAAGATGTTGAATTTTCTTTACATGTGCATCTCCTCGCTTCTTAATGTGTGCAGTCTTAGTATTCATTTAATGTACTTTTTTTCTGTGTATCTCATTTTCCAGATTTCTTCACCTGCCTCCAGAAAGTTCATAATTAAGGAACATAATTAGGCTCACATGTTCATCAGCACTATTGAAAGCTCTCATAATTAATTGCAGGAGAAGAATGTTACTGGAAGTGCAGATTGACCACTAGTAGTAGATGGGGCATGCATATTGTCATCAAGTTTTTGGAGATACAGTATCAATGATATAGAGCGAATCGGAATTCTCTCGGTTGGATTTGAGGGTCCTAAATGTTAGCACTTGTATAGTAAGAGCACTGAAACTCACTCACGGAATGAAACTCGCTTTGTATAGAAACACAGTAATCAGTAGTATAATGCATACATACTGACTTCTAGATGCATAGAAACACGTACATACCTGTGGACGCATATGGAGCTAGGAAGTTCCAATATCAAAGACAAAAGGGACAGAAGAAACTGTGCCATGAAACCACTGTGTACTTCTTTTGCTGATTTTGCAGTATATGGGTCATGATTTCTGCTCTGACTAGTTAGTGATACCTTAGTGTTGGGTCACCTATGTCAGACCTTCAAACCAAGCTCTTTCATCAGCTTTTCATGGTATTTCCCCCCTCCCCTCCGCATTGTTACCCTTGTGGATATCAGTGAGGCTGTAATATTTTTGTTTTAAATTTGACAATTCAGTATTTTCACGTTGACAGTTTGCTTTTGTACTACAAGAATTGGTGAATTTGCCCCCTTTTTGGCTTTGGGTTTTCTAATTACCTCCCCTGACTAGCCTAGCCAGCTTGTTCGTAGCAGATTGCTTCCTTATCTGCCAAGAAAGAGGCAATCAAAATTATGCAGAACCTCTCTGTACAAACTGGATTAACATTACACCAAGCTCAAGCTTTCTGCTTTATAAAAGATTTATTTCCATAGCCTTTTGCTTCGTTCCCTCCCTCCTCCCCTCCACCTTCCCAATCTTTGTTTGTGGGGCAGATGGGCTTGCTGGAAAAAAAATAAAAATATAATCCTGTCCTTCATTGCCCTTTTAAGTTAATTCTCTGTTGCCTGTGAATGACTGAGGCAAATAGTACTTACATTAAAATCTGTAGCCCTGCGGGTTCTGATGATTTCAGAAATCTGTTCAATACACAATCCTGGGAAACACATCGTTCTTCTGGGCTCCAACCTTTTGCAGATTTGTTTACTGTTTTTCTTAGAATGGCAACTTAAACAAGGATCAGAGGACTTTTGTAGAAAGTTGGTGATCTCTTTATTAATAAAACTTAGTGCCGTAAAAATATCTGTTCTACTCAGATGTTTACAATTTCAGGGACATTTTGTGAAGTTTCTAAACTGATAAGCTGATACTGCTGGTCTATTCTTTTTTTGTTTAGTTGGATTTGTTAGTTTGGTTATTTGGTTTTCCTGGAAGCTTGTAGCTATATAGAATGTCACCTTTTTTATTTACTTTTGGTAAATTAACTGTGAAGGTTTCTGATTTTTAGTGTCTCTTATTCCTTAATACTTTCTTCCTTTGTTTCCTCATTCTTGTATGCTGATGTTTAGTTTTCTTGTATTTTTCAGGCTCACATCTTCTGTGCTTGTACTTTAAAATTATGTTAATACTGTTCTTCCATACTGTGTTTTCTGGATAGTCACTTGAACACAGTTTCCAGTAGAAGTTCATCTTTTCTTACCTGAGGCCAGACAGCATGATTTTGGTTTTTTTGGTGGTTTGTTATTTTTTTCCTGGGGCAGATCTAATTGTTGACTCTTGTGATCTTACCACTATTTTGTAGTAATATTCCTGTCACTGAACTAAAATAAAAACTAAAATAAAATCGTTGAGCAGGCTTGCGGTGGAAGCTATTCTCACGTACTCCAGACAAGAGCAAATATTACAGTTTGCTCTTTTTAGTAGTAGCATGCAAATAGATGGTGAAACAAAGGATTACGTTCAGAGTAATATCAATTTCCCGGTTGTTTTGTAACAAGATTAAGGGAAAAAGTGGGGGGAGGTCAGCCTACCTACTCCAGCTAATGACTATCTCATACCCACAGTTAGTGGGAGAGAACATAAGATGGAGAGAGGCAGCTGAGCAGAACAGCAAGTGCCAGTGACTTGTATTGATAAGAAGCTGTTTGGTTTTTGGAGAGCTTCCCCATGAAGAAGACCAAAGAATTTTTCTTCTAATGTGAACCTTGTGGTTCTGATTTCTGCAACTCAGAGTTTCACTGAGAGTGTTTCACTTTTATCTTGATTGTACATCCGTTCAGTGCCATGGCACAACAGTGTGCAACTCCTGTGATGTGCAGGGGCTTGTGAGCTGCTCAGACACCGTCCCCTGGTCTGGGCCCCTCTGTGGCACCTGGTCACCCAACAGCTTAGCTGCACGGGGAAGCTGGCTTTCCCCAAGGTGCTGTTTGTACCTCACAAAGAAATAGACATGTGGTAAAGGTGATAAAGGTTATTTCTTTGGGTTCCCTGAGATGTAAGGTCTGAATCTTCTGTCTTGTTTGCATAACTATTTTGGTATGAGTCTTGAAGGCAGGTAGCTTGGCCACCTCTTCTCAAGTGTGTCTTGTAGCATCATGCAATCCCATCACGTTCCCATAACTGCATCTTTTCGAAAGGTATGGCTTTTCCATCACATCAACCAATTGCCAGAAATGGACCAGGTTAGCACCTACTTTATCCTTAATTAAAATAGAATCCCCAAACCATGAGTGATTTGGAGCATTAAGAAAAATGAGCCAGACAAGTTAATTACCAAGAAGGATATGCTTAGAGTAAGATGAAAGACCTAGTTGTGTGTGTGTGTGTGTGTACATGTTGGTTTTGTGGTTTGTTTTTTTTTTTTTCCTCTCCCTAATGTAGGTGATAAAGACATTAGGATGAAGTTTAGGAGTTAATAGGAGGAGGAGAGAGGAAAAAGGGGCAAGTCACTGACATTTGAGATCAAGGTTTTGGAGACAGGCAACTCTGAAAAGTTATGAAATAGTAGCTTCTCGATATAATGTGGTTGATACATTAGTTAAAATATATGCATTTATATGTTTTGGCTCATGAAGTTGGAATGTGTGCTGGTTTTTGGCTGGGGTAGAGTTAGTTTTCTTCATAGTAGCTAGTATGGGGCTACGTTTTGGATTTGTGCTGGAAAGTGTTGGTAATACAGGGGTGTTTTAGTTATTGCTGAGCAGTGCTTGCACAGAGTTAAGGCCTTTTCTCCTCTCCACATCACCCCACCAGCGAGTAGGCTGAGGATGCACAAAAAACTGAGAGGAGGCACAGCTGGGAGAGCTGACCTAAACTGGCCAAAGGGATAGTCCATACCATATGATGTCATGCTCAGCATATAAAGCTGGGGGAAGAAGAAGGAAGGAGGAGACATTGAGAGTGATAGTTTTTGTATTCCCAAGTAACAGTTAAGCGCGATGGAGCCCAACTTTCCTGGAGATGGTTGAACACCTGCCTGCCGATAGGAAGTAGTGAATGAATTCCTTGTTTTGCTTTGCTTGTGCGTGAGGCTTTTGCTTTACCTATTAAACTGTCTTTATCTCAACCCATGAGTTTTCTCACTTTTACTCTTTTGATTCTCTCCCCTATTCCACCGGGTGGGGGTTGAGAGGGGCCTAGTTGCTGCTTGGTATTAAGCCATGACAGAATGTGAAAACGGGAAGTTTGGGTCTTTTTCAGTGTTAGACTTTCCATTTTAGGCATTGTGTTTTGGAAAACAATTATAATTACAACATCAAATAGATTCTTATGCTAGCTTCCATACTCAACGTAAATGTTTTTCATGGGGAATTCGGTATCAAACACTTACAAGTTTAATGAGGTTTTTGTTTTATTTTACTTTCAACTTTTAATTATGGTCATTTATAATTCATCCTTTGTATGATAATGCATAAGGATAATCCACTAAGAAGAATATTCTTCTTCAATTAAACTTGGGTAGATGGATGGTGTGTTTTTTGCTTCTCTGTAGGATCGCCTATAGGATATGCATGAAAAGCAAACGAGTTTATCTAAAATACAGCTAAACCTAATTTAACTCTTGTAGTTACTTGCTGCTTCTAACATCTGTGAAAATAATTTCACTCCAGGCTGTTTTAATGTCAGCTTGCTTTTTTGACTAATTGTGAAAACGTGATAATCATAATTTATTATGTAGAATACGAAAGCAAGGACAAGGTATACGAGGTAGGTTGGCTTGATATCCTGAAATTACTCTTCAGTTTTGCGTTGTCACTTGCTCTGTTCATATATTTACAGTTCATATGAATCATCTGTGTCTGTGTTTCGTTTGGTTTGGTGTTCCAGAGAGAAAATAGCATCATAAAATCTTTATGTGAGAAGAATGTGGGATTTTTTTCCAGAGGAAAGCAACTCTAAGGTGGATAATGGTGAAAAGCCAATTTTCTGAAAAGACCATAGTCTCTTGCAATCAGCTCATGGGAATTCTAGTATGAAGAGCATAAACACTAGAAGGTGAAGCAAAGCTATGGTCTGTTTGTGAGTGTGCGCGCCATCGTCAGTGTGTTTGAGTCTTCACTGAACTTTGGATCCAGCACATGGTGATGGAAACAGGCTGTGTTGGCCATCTACAAGCATGATTATTCTGCTAATGACTATCTAAAAGTGTCCACTGTGTTCAGTTCATGTAAATCATCTAGACATAAGATGTAACTGATGGTGGAAGAAGGTCCGTAGAACTCATTGTTTAATAACATGAATTGATCAAGAGCACTGCCTTATTGACAGTCAAACCACTTTCTGAAATAATTGTCATAATTCAAAGTGCAAAACCTCATCTATGTGTTACTTCTGGCCTTACTGTACTGAAAGTATTGAATTTTGTGTGCGTATGATTTGAAAAGCAATTCTCCAAAAATCATGAGAAAATATTCCGTTTTATGTCATCATTTTGCCTGTCATTAAGTGCACAATTTACAAGTAAAGCAATACTTTATTTATTAACTAGCTACCAGCATACCTCGGATTGAGGATCAAGATTCTCACTGTGGACTGGTGATAGTGCTAAAAGGGCTTCAAGATGGCTCATGTGTTCAATATCTTCATATTTGCACGTTTATAACAGATCAGAATTGATAAGCAGTTCTGTTGACTCAGGAATGAAAAGCTCCAGTTCGTGCTGTCGGTGTTTCATAGAACTGAAGTGCAGTTTTCATTTGCATCCTGGTTGATAACATATTGTTCTAGTGTGAGTGAAATGTAACATGAAGCTATAGTGGTATTTTTTTTTTTTTAACATTTCCCTATGGACAGCTGTGGCCAGCCTTGTGGCCAGTTAGCTGCCAGGAACTGGGATGGTTTGATTGCATCTGATTTCTACCTGCAAAAGGCACCAAGTGGCATGAAGCCACTGATAGAATGAGTGTACTGGAGGAGTATAGTAAAGAGACTGCTGAAAATGGTAGAATGATGAAAAAGACAGAGTAAAGACAGATGTATTTTCAGGATTCATGGGGCTGAACTGTGGTGCAGAGTGCAGCTTGTTGCTAGAGAGAGCAATTGTGACACTGAATACTTAAGGAGAATGGACCTGTTGACTAAGGAGAACTTTCCCATGATCTGATTTTAAAGGTATTTAGGTGCCAACATAATAAGGATTTTACTTAGAGTTAAATGCTTAAATAACACGTCTGACACACATTGACATCTTTGCTGTCTTGTGTGCTGCTATTATCTGCATAGACATCTAAATGGTAGGAAGTGCTGGGCAAATAAAGATACACTGAAAGAGAATATCCTCATTCATTATAAAAATGACCTTTGGAAAATACATGATGTGTTAAAAACATCGCTGTCAAGGTAATATGACCTACTACACCCATGCTAGACACCAATTTAAACAGAAATCCTGGTTAAATTGCATTTTAATACCAATGTCATTTTATTCCTCGTTCTCCTGTGTATTTATCAAGCAGTGATGTACGACAGACAGCACTACTCAATGGCAGATAATTTTATTGTTAAGCATCAGAGTGCTGGCTAATATTCTATGTTTTCCAACAATCTTTATTGTGAGGCTATTGCAGAATATCCAGTGTTTCCTTGTATAGTGTTTCTGTTACCGTTAAGTTACCATTAAGCATGTGGTGTATATGATCCAATATCTGATATGACTGTAGACACATGGATTTGTGTTGCACATTAAACATGACTACTGTCTGACAGTTTACCTCTCTCAGCATCCGGCATGCAAGTGTTACTGGTCACCGTCTTAAATTAATGTGAAGCTCTCCTAAGTTGGTATTCATTTGAATGTCATTACCTTAATTGGCCTGCATGGACTTTTGGCAAAATTATTGAGGTTGTTGCAGTGTTGCAGAGGAGCAGTAGGTTGAATGCATTGCTTGTAACCTGTGACTGTAAATGTATTCCTAAGCAATTACAAAAGATACATAGTTCTGGGAGTTTAGGTAGAAGTATACTGTAATTCCTCAAAGTACCTGAATTACTGTGATGCCAAGTGAGTCATAATTTGACAGTTAGTTGTTAGGAGGAAAAAAAAAGGAAAAAAAAATAAATTTTTTTTTTTTTTTTAAATCACATAAATATTAAGCTGAATTCTTCAATAAAATGCATTCTCCCCACTCTGTGTGGTAGTTCTTGCAAGTTAAAAGAACATCTTTGATCTCAAACCACAATTGTGTTCTAGTATCCTTTTCCTGATGTTTTCTTAAGGATTTTTCTGAGTTCCTAGAAAACATGAAGTGTTCACTTCAGCCAGTAAACAGGCTTTTGTTGTTATTTTAAGAATGTGAACAATGATATGGTTTAATTAGGATACAAAATTTGAAGAAGGGAACTGAAATGCTACTGTAAGTTATTCTTAACTCTGAATATTCTGTCACTTCTACAGCACACACTGTACAAGTATGTAGAAGAAGCATTTTGTCTGATGCAAATTCTTTGCAAATAGTTCTCTGAAGTCACATGAGTGATAGCAATCGACTCTAAATTGATGATCTGCCCTATATGGCTTTCACATATGAAAAAATGCATGGTTGAACCTATCCTTAATGGATGCTGTTGTTTTTTTACTGCATGTCTTACCTATGGACCATTATATCAAGCTAATACAAATTCTGTTTTGGGGCATGCTCCATCTATACCATACAGTCTCTAAAACTTCAGATTCAAACTTCTACATAAGGCAGTGATTAAATAGACTGATTTTGCAGCCAAAGTTTGTTATTAACCAGAATAGAGCATCTGTAGCTCTCGGCATAGGAATGTACTTTACAGTAGGGAAGTGTTTCCCAGACACAGATCTCTAAGGATACAGTCATTTGGGTTCCCTGTTGACTTAACTAAAAGCATTGAGATATTTAATTCTTTACCAAAGTTGGGCCTAAAGCTTGAGTATTTGACACACACCTGAATTCTGGAATGATGGATGTAGATATTCATCTTACCTTTCTTGATTGCTTATGGCAGAGAATTTCAGAATGACTCTTTTCTATCTTTTTTTTTTTTAATTTAAACATATTTAATTTAAAATATTAGGCTTAAATATCTAAAATGTTCAGCTGACATCTTATTTTGTCATCACTGCATATGAATACAGCCTGTAACTGTAAGCTTTTCAGCCTATGTATTCTGTAGCTGGCAGTCCTTAGTGGATATAAAGGAGTTGTAATCATGTAAAAAATGTAATTAAGGATTTTTTTTTTTTAGAAAAATACATGTACTTTTTTTTTTTTTTTTTTTTTTTTTTTTNTTTTTTTTTTTTTTTTTTTTTTAGATCACCCATAATGGCTCCAGTGTGTAAACATGTAATTATGGAGTTTTCTTAAATGCTTACTATTTACTTAATAGGCCGTGAGGGCTACAGAAGGAGCTTTTTATTGCTTTGCAGATCATTGAGCTTATAGACTGCATAATAGCTCCTTTGAAGCCAACACGTGCTATTTCAATGTGGGTGCTGTGTGCAGTCCACATGCTCACATCCTATTTTGAAGAGAGAATAGTAAAATGATCTTCTACTAATAGAAAAAGCAATTGTTTCACACTATGGGAGGCTTCAAATGTTGTTTTGAAGAACAGAAACCCTTACTGATTTCGGGAGATAGGGTTTAGGTTTTTCTTAGGTATTTTGTGACTTATTTTTAGGCTGTATGACCCAGATCAACATTTTTGCAGCTAAATAATGACTAACTGAATATACAGCTTCATAAAAGAAAATGTTGACATAATTTAACATTTGGGATATGAACAAACCTATTTTAATGTCTAGGAATCTCATACTGTCAGGCTTTCAAGTGCTTGTGTGGAAAGTTGCCAAGCTGGGGATCAAGAAGGGCAGTGATGGTATCGAGAGCACATATCTTCTGCCTTTTGTTAGCTGGTGATAGTCAACAGTGTTTTCCTTGTGTTCAGCTTCTCGGTTTCAGTCCTGGAGCTGATCACTGAGGTGGCTGACAAGCAGGCCACTGATTCTTTGAGGCCGTGCTCATAATAAGACAAAGTCTCTTTCCAGACCAGAAGAGGGAGAAGGGAGAAGCCATGTTCTGCATTAATAGGGGAGAGAAATGCTGTGGAGATAAGAAGCAGGGCATCAGGGAGAAGGACCGCGTTACAAGCATTTGCCAGACAGGAGGGTGAATCTAGCTGGCAGGCTGTGGCAGGAAACAAAAGCATCCTGCAGGTGGCATGGAGACAAGGGTGGGAGGAATGAAATGCCTTGTTAGTTCCTTGGAAATCACAGTATGGTTGTGTCTATGTTCTAAGTGCTGGCAGCAAATATAAGTTATTTTAAAGAAGCTATTTCTGCAGTGAAAAAGGAGAAAATGCACAGTATTGTGATGACCTCAGTAGTGTTCCGGAGCAGAAGCAGAAGAGCAAACCTTCCATTTTCCGCATTTTATTTAACTTCTCTGATAAGTAATTAGCTAAATCCAAATGTCTTAGAAATTATGTCAGAAGAGTAAAAGTGATAGAAATTTTGGCTCTGACAAGACTAATGAGCTAAAAAGCAGCACATACTGTGATGCCTGAGAAAAGGATACTGTTCTTCTTTCCTAAGAGCTTATGTCTACAAAGCACCTCAAAGCAAAATCAAACTCCCATCTCAAAACAAATCTTTTTGCAAGGGAAAAGAGATGGGTCATTTCATTAAGTGTGTTGTAAATACATTGTAAATTGTAAATAAGAAAGCTGCTAACAAATGAGGAATGAATGAGTTGGGAGAATAACTGCCTAAATATGGATGCTAGCATTCAAGTTTAATTTAATTAAGATAAGAGTTCTTAAACTACAGCAATCTGTTAAGATATTTGAGATGAGTGTATTTTGAATGAAGAGTTTGCTGCAATGTCAACATGCATGTCAAAGTTAGGTACAGCACCACGAATTAGGAATAACAACACTGTCAAATTTCATATCTGTCTTTCATTTTGGTTTTATGATGTAGTATAATGCTGTTTTGTTAGCTGACTAATTTGTTGATGTTCTACTATGTATAAAAGGACGATTAGATGCACCAACATAAAAACATTTCCTATCAGTCAGAGTTTATTAAAAGGCAACATTATGAATATCTGATTGGTTCATAATCCAGTTTTTAGTTTGCTTCTAGTGGCACTAATTGACACTGACTTGGTAGAGGTGAATAATATTCTCTCTCTTCTCAGCCCTAGACCTGAATTTTCCAGAACTATCAAATCAGCACACAGGTTGCACTGCTTTTACCTTTTTTTGAAACTGTTGCACCGATAAGACAGACCCTTGCAGTCTAGAGCTTTTCAGAATTGCAGTCTTAAAATATGTAACACAATCATATATGCAAGTAAAATACAAAGAAGATAAAATAAGGCAATTCCTTCTATACTTATCTTGTTTTTTTCCTCTCAAAAGAACTGAAGATCGCTGGGATTTAAAGTAAAAGATAAAAACAATGACATTTTAGCCATCAGACTTCTAAGTCTGTATCTCATAGAGACAGGTGGATAGATGATTTCGTGTTCTTCAAGATGATGTCCAACATCCGTAACAAAGATTTTTTAGAGAGAAGACTGAGAAAAAATGAGATGTCACTTTCCCTAGGAAGTGACATGTGAAATTGGGCCATGTAAAGATGACCCATTAAAATAAAACTACTTACTGCTGTAACGGAGGAGGAAAAAGTGAGTTGTTCTCTGGAAGTGTCTGTCCAGTTCAGACATTTGTCTTAGGTTGAGATGGATTGTCCACAGGACGCACCCATTTGTTTCCACTCACCACAGGCAGCATAGAGTTTCTAGTTTACATGTAGTCAAATTAATTATAGAGGTTCAAAGTCAGATGATACACATTCCTCCATGACTGTGTTCGCTGTGAAAGCCCTTGTGCATCACTTTCAGTGCATTGTTTATTGAATGTATTGCTCAGAAACCTCCGTAAGGTTGCATACAGTAACTTTTAGAAATGAATGCTGTTGCCGTTCGTAAGGCAAACAAAGAAATCATTGTGTGTCCAGTATAAAGCCTACTGTGTCGATGTAAGCAACATTTCAAAATGCCTCGGTAGAACACACATCGGTAGAAAGTGTATGGAAAGCCTTTCATCCTAGCAACTAACATTTTGCTAATCTGTTATTTATTCCCACACTGATTCTTCCTTCAGCTACAGGATAAAATCATGCTCTGTTCCCCATTTCCCAAGTCTCTTAATCCCCTTTTGTTTGTAAGCAGCTCCAGTAAAAGAGATAGAGTTGTATTTCCAATATCACTTAAATCAATCAGTGTTTAGAACTGCTGTTTGGGGATTCTCTATTAAAAAACAAAACAAAAAATAACATGTCCAGGAAGATCACATTCAAAGTCCTCAGGCTGTGCCTGGTTTCAAAATACTCTTGTTTGTATCATATATAAACACCAAAACCATTGATGAATTCTTCAACCATGAAATTTTGTGTTGTTTTGCTAAGGAATATTTTTTCACAAAGATAGGAGACTTCTCTTAGACATAAAATCTTTAATATCTCAGCCTCCAGATGTAGGCAGATGAAGCATTCTTTAGAGTGCACTTTGTAATAAAAATAGTGCCATGGGGAAGGTACAGTCATCAGGAAATGCGGGTCACTGGAAAGCACCAGGACATTGGACAGCACCCAAAGGAGAGCTAAGACAGGAGCTCTCCTCAGGAGGAGTGGTCATCCCAGGCCACAGGGGACCACAGGGAAACGCTGAAGGTGTGTAAGTAGAGCTGCACATATTGAGAGTGGTTCAGTCAGACAGACTGTCATAGTGGGGAAAAAAAGGCTGTCGTTAAGCATGCTAAATGGTCTGTATCGTGTACACTTGGAGCATGTGTTGAGATTCCTTCTTCCCATTTGCACTCCCTCCTGCCTCCACCCTGGTTTTCTCCATTTTTTTCCCCCTCCTACTAGAGAGGAGTGGAGTATGGATTGAAGAAAATAATTGTGGAGGGTTGATCAGTTCACAGTGAGTTGACATCTCACTACATTTTATTCAGCTGAAGTCTGGAAAACTTTTCTTTCCTGGGCTATGTGCAACAACTCACTGTGCTGATTCTGTTTTCATTTCTGTTGCATGCCCAGTCATGTGGACTTCCTTATGTTGTTTGTGTTTATTCTTATTTCACTTTAAGCACTACTGAGTACTACTTTATTTTTTTCTGATTCATCCTTGCTTTTCCAGGCCCACTGATTTTGGAAATGGCAGCTCACTACTGAGCTTTAGCCATACATCAGATATGTTTCTCCCTGTTCATGACTTACAAGATTGTGACTTGCCAGGGGGTTGCCAAGAAGCTAATTGTATCAAGTCATCATTTCCTTCTAGGATATAATTCTCATCAGCACATATTCTCATATTTATGAACTTTCTGAAAATCCAAGACAAAGAAATCTGAACCTGTTCACAGAACAATGGGATTAAACCCAGTCTCCAGTAAATAACAAAATACTGTAGTCAGCCTCTTCAGGATCCTTCTGAGTCTTGAGCGAAAGGACATGCAGTATGGATTGGTTAAAAAAAAAGAAAGTATTTGGCTTCCAGTCACATTTGGAAGGCATTTTGGAACTGCCATTAATGGTTCAATGAGTCTCATGGTCAGTGGCAAAACTAACAATGCAGTTTGCTGCACTAGGGAAAATACAGTGATTAAGACATTGCAGAAAATGTTAGTCCCTTGTCTGAGTACTAGATTAGGAAACAAAAAGAGAGAGATTTGCAAAATGCTTTTTGTAAACTAGGCTATCTGAATGAACATCATTTAGACCGGCTGTTACGTCTCTTGGTTTATTTAAAGGTAAATTGGTTGCCACTGGATTCTTATGGCATGTCAAGTCACTCTCAGTTTTAGTGTTTCAGATCCTTTGGGACATTTTAGCTCTGATGACAAAATGTTCTAGGATACGGTATCATCCAAGCCAGTTGTAAATTTCCTACAGCGTCCAGCAGCACTGACTAAGCAATAAGTTGGGGTTTAGGAGTGACAGCTATAAATCTGCACAGATATTTTCTGTCAGAATATTTTTTCAGAAAAGGTGATGCTTCGTCAGAATTCTAGTTTGGGTGACATTTGGAAAGTGAGCCATATGCAAGCACCCCCACTGTCTTACCAGATACATCTTTTGGGGATGGCTGGTGTTGAAACTCCATAGGAGATAAAACTCTGGTTAGTGTCTCTGTTATGCTTAATTTAAAGCTTGGTCTCCCAGGTCTCAGGAAGGTATTCAGATCTCAAGACTATTTACTGTTCAGTATTGTTGTCTTTGTTTGTTTTAAGATTTCTAGTTCCAGTAATGAATGTTCTAAGATTTTGAAACCTTGATATTTTTGTGGGAGTAAAGCTCTACTTCTCTCCTCATAATGTATTTACCAGTTGGTGTACAACAGTATGGTCCCAAAGCCGTACATGAAACTTGCCATTTGAAGAGCCAGTACAGATTTCAGCAGTCCTTCCCTTCTCCTGTGGAACCTAGAGACAGCACAGGATCTCTGCCCGTGCTTTGTTAATGCTCTTGAAGAGATGTACAGTTTGTCAACTATGTTTTGAGATTGTATGAGACTGGAAGGAGTTGTAAACACTATGGAGGGAAAGAATACAGTCAAAAAAAGAAGAGAAAGTGATGGTGTCATCATTCAATTTGACATGGGAACAGCAATTTGATTTTGAGCAATATGGCCTAGGAAGGTGACAGTTTGGTTCTACATGTGGTGTATTGAGACATGGGAACATTTGACAAGGCTGCTTTGTTTGTTGATATATTTTCACAAGTTTGTCAGAGAACTCCCAAGCTCGGAGTGGGGAAGGGTTGCAGAAGAGTCAATTTTAGACATTAGAACCTGTGCAACGCTGCTGAGGAGTACACAGAACCCTATCTTCAGGTTTTGGCGTCTCATAAATTTGTGAACATTCTGATGCATCATTGGTGGTGTGGGTTTTTTTTTATCTGTTTGGTTTTTTATTTGTTGGTTTGGGTTTTTTTTCAAATTATTTGTGAGAATAGGAGAGGTATGTTAAATTGTATGAGCTTGATCTTCCACTAGCTATGCGTGGAAGTTGAACCATTATAATTAATGAGTCACATACATTTACCAGTAATGTGTATTCTGACCTGCATTTTCTTACCAAAATTCCTGTCATTAAGCTGAAATTAGTTTTGTTCTTACTCTCTTTCAGGTAGGACTTGAGTGACTCATTGACTTTGTAGTGATTTTGTGCATGAGTTTATTTCACCTCCAGCAGAAACCAAGCATACATTAGATAGCTAGATGACCTAAAGAGGAGCAGATGGAAACACTGTTCTTTAAGTTGGGTTCTTACTCTCTAGATTGGCAGAGGTGCAGATTATTTTATGCACAAAACAGCTAGGGAAGAAACTAAGTGGCTCCTGTGAGTAACAGATGGTCTATCATGCCCAAATGTATTTCATTAAGACCCTTATTCGATTTCATCTCTTCTGTTTTCTTTATCTTCACTCCAAAATATCTACAATAGAATCTATGAAGAAGTCAACAGCCTTTTTTTTGTGTCTCTTTTTCTTTTATGTCTATCACGTGGCCATGAATCTCATGAATCTAAAATGAAAGCATGTCATTATATGATTCCAGTAGAAGATGAACATTTCCATTCTCTTCTTCAAATTTGAAGTTTATGTTCTCTTCGCTTCATAGATCTTTCTTTCAGAATTTGACAATAAAAATAATTACATACAGGGAAAGCAAAAAACCCAAATTTCCAAGACTTCAGCTCCTTATGTGACATAAATCGACAGAAAGGTTCAATTAACCTGACCCAAGCTCTTCTTTAAAAGGCTGCAGCCAATCCACGCTATCTGAAAGACATACTACTTTTATTTGAAAAGAAAATACGTAACAATTGGTACAATAACCTTCCTAAAAGCAGAAGATGGTGATTGCTGAGCTCAACACTGCTGTAGAAATTATCGCATGAACCTCAGCAAGAAGGTCAGATGGGTCTACTGCGACAGACTCAGGGTCAGGAGATGAAGGATCTGTAAGAAAAGGATCTCTCTGGAACAAAAATGGACTTCTGAAGAAAACATAGGATTATATGTCCAGACAGCTGACAATTACTATAGAAGACTGGGACGAATCCCGTACCTTATTACTAATATTGAGTATCTTATCAGAAAATGCTGCTCTCTTAGAAGTAGGAGCAAACACTTTAAACTGCTGTACTACTCAGACCTAAAATGAGCTAGTGAGATATCGTATATATATTATGCAAGGAGTTTAATAAAAAATCTCATAACAATTTGTGTAACTTGGCAAGAGAATTTTCCCAAATGGAAGGAAAAATTACCCTCTAATCGTTATTAAAAAACAAACAAAAAAATGAAATAAATGCAGCATACCTCCAGGAACTGTGCAACCTGTCTTAATAGACTATTGCAATGAAGAGGTTCTATGGTGGATGCTTAGAATGGTTGTACCTAAGTAAACAAAGGCATGCCTTTCTAGATCACACTCCAGAATTTTCTTCTATTCTGGATAAACCCTAGCTGGTATTTGTATATTGCTATAAGCGAGAGAGGGACTAAATGTCATTTCTGAGAATTATTACAATGAGAATGAGGCGTTAAATAAAGAAGAGGATACGAAAGCATTTGCAGTAGGAAGATAAGACAATGAAGCTTCTCACCTTATGAATACAAGAAAAAAATGGATTTAACAAATAGAGTGAGTTGGTTCTCATTGCCCAAAAAAGTGGTCCTTCATTTAAGAGATAGTACTCCACTGCATTTGCAAAGTGATTTTATACCAGAAAGGGATTAAAAAAAGGTCAAATCTATGATCCATACAAAGAACACCAAAACAGCAATGTTATTGATTAAGACTACATTTCCTTTTCTCTTCACATATTTGAAGTAATTGCTTGGAATAGATTTTTTTTGAGAGCTCAATAAATTAAATATACCCCCCCACACACACCTTAATAGCATAAAAACTATGAGAAAAACACAGAAAAAATGGAAATCTCATTTTTTAATGTCTCTCAATATTGTCTAAACACAGCAGTGAAATGAGAAATAAAGTTAAAATGTGTTAAACATGGAATGTTTCAATGGGTATTGCATGCATATGCCAAAGAACTCTTTTCAGTTTGTGATGTACATATTTTAAGACATGCTGTTGAACCATCTGAAATATTTCCAACACACCTTTGCCAGATTAAAAACTTTACTATGTGGACTTTTCACTGGGAATTTAGTTACATTTAGAAAAAAAAAAAGAATTTCCAATTGGTAGGAGCTGACTAAATGGGCATAAAGTATTAAGCATACAACCAGACTGTTAAAGAGCTTCTGTGTAGTCAATAACTGTCTGATAACTTCTTGTCAGGAAAAAAACGTGTGCAGAAATGTTCATTATTTTTCCCAGTTTTAAAGTAAAACTTTTTTTTTTTTTTTTTAAATAGCTTAGGTTTTTTGTTCAATTATTCTGGTAATGTTATTAACATGGGGTTTCTATTATGTTTTTTGGTTAATTAGTGCTTCAAAATGGCCCAATGATGAGCATAAAGTATCTTTGTGTTAAATCTAGAGAAGTGATTTTGTAGTAAAAGTAATTTTTCAGTGACAGAACAATAGATACCTTTAAAAAGCTACTGTGATAAATACTTTTTGTGGCCATCTGCAAAGGTTGCTTCTTTTAATTTTTATCAATCTTTTTCAGCAGTGATTTAAATGGAACTTTAACTACCAAGCAGAACTGGTTGAATTGAAACCTCCCAGAGCTGTCCATGAGTTCGTATTTTCTCTGCAAAACATTGGGCTTGAATATCTACAGGTTCTTTAACTTTCATCCTACTGAAGTGAAGCAAACAGGAACCATATATTCTGGCTTCCAAAGCAAATCAGCAGAATGTCTCTGTAGCTCCATGCAGACACCTGAGATCTTACAGTATGGCATTACACTGAAAGTAATTAAATGCAGATTTAGAAATGGAAGCCATTCCACAGCAGTACACCATTATAAGTGTGTAACAAAGCTGCATTTTTGTTACTCCTTGTTTATCTATTCTCATAGCTGTCAGTGCTGCTTCCTTTTCTTCTCCATTTTTAAGTGCAGTAACTTCACTTAGATTCATGCACAGAAATCAATCTCTACTGATAATGTTCTCTCCACATTGACTTCCACCTGTTTGTGGATTTGTGAATTTGAGAATTTGACTTTCATAAAATTTTGCTCGTAATATGCATTAGGAATCCATTAGCCTTAATCATTTGTTTAGCCCAAAATGGGTTTCCATTAGCACCCTTGTGAAAACTAAAATGGAAAAATTACTTGCTCATGAAAGACAGAAAAGGAGAAATTCAGAGAGATGAGTGCTTTCCTGATCTGTGTATCTTTCTGATCAGCCAGCTGGAAAATAGGACTAAAATAAGCATGGTCATTGAAAAAAAACAGGATTGCAGACTACTCATGCTGTTTTCCCAGAGGACTCTGTAGGGTTTTCATTCTTTTATTTCAAAAAGTTTTCTAATAGAATCATAGGTATTCGTGACATGAAAGATGATATTTGATAGCAAGTCAGCCACTCTAGTTTAACTCTCTAACAGCATAGTTATTCTTTCACAGTCAATCATGTGAGTTGTGAAGGTTGAAGGTGAATGAAGAATTTCCTTTAAGATAAGGATTTACCAGTTTTTCAGAGGGTTTGGAATTTTTTCTCTTTTCTTTCTCAGACATAGGTGGTTGGTTGTTTTGTTTGTTTATTTTAGTGCTTGTTTCATTTGTTTGCTTGATGGTTTTTTGGCGTTTTTTGTTTAGTTTGGTCGAGTTTCTGATTAAGTATCCTTTGTCAGAACTAGTCAGTGCACGTAGCCTCTGTACTTGTGTTTCTCTTCAAGGTATATTAAATGCATTTGCGATAGTGTTTAAGTTTGCATTAGGAGTGTGCTTTTGAAGTGAGTCTCTTGTTCATTCCCAACTTCAGGGCTATGATTCAGAATGGCAATTTCAACTGGATTCCATTTGGATCAAACTAAACCAGGATTGCCAGGAACAAACCGCATGTGCTCTTGTTACGAAAGCAAACTCAGATGTTGGGACAGAATTGGGGTTAGTTGAAAGTAAAAACGTTTCAAATTTGTGGACATCAGGTCATCAGCAGTAACTCTATGGCTCAGCAAGTCTCTTCCAATTAGTCTTCACTACATGCTAATGTGGGTGAAAACATTTAGTCCTGTTTCCACTCACACTATGTCTAATGATGTCGTATGCAGAAGGATTTATAGAAATTACACCACTGATAATTATGTCTGGATTTCTGAATATCTCAAGTTAACATATATAAAATATCTTTTTAGTTTTCTTGTCTATCTCATAAGTATTTTCAGCATCTTCTCTGTATTCTTACTGTTATCTTTTTCTGTGCAGGTTATAACTCTCCATGGTATTATAGACATATTATTTGTAAGGAGAAACATTGCAGGGCTGTATCATGATATTGTTAGGAATCTGGATGCACTATTTCTTTCTCCTCCTTTAAATCATTATAAACTTTTTTTCTCATTTGTCTTTCATTAATATTCTTAACATCTCTACTGGAGGCTAGAACTGAGATGTAAGAAAATTGCGGTCTAGGCCAGACTGTACCATGGGCCTTGACCTTGGCCATATCATTTACTGCCCTGTTATGGATGTTTCTGAATCTCTGAGCGAAAGAAAAAATGTTTTTTGCCCAAATTTATTTTTGAGATGTATAAATTAAAGTGCAGACAAAACCTTGATGACTTAATTGCTAATGATTTTCATCCACCTTGTTGAATATATTACTCTCATAAAATGTAAGATAATATTTTTTAGTATCTTAAGCGAATGCATAATATTAGAAATCAGGAAATGTAGGCAACTTGCTATGTTGTTGTATTTATCTCACTCTTCTAATTTATTTTTGTTTCCTCTTCTGTGAGGATGGATTAGTGATGTGATGTAGTCAGAGAGCAGTTCTGATAAGGCTTCAAAGAATAGTATCAGACATCAGTATCATGTAATAAAATTGACTTGAAGAAGATTGGTACTTTGCTGAAAGAAGAAGTGAATGCTTCCTGGTCAGCAAGCTTTCCTTTTCTGTATTAGCTCCAAGGGTCAGAGAGAACTATGTAGGTAGAAATGATAGAAACACGGTAAACATTGTCAGCTGTTTCCTGTGTGTTGGGGTTTTTTTGGTGGGTTTTTTTTGGTGTGTTTTTGATTTTGGTTTGTTTGGGGTTTTTTTGTGGTGGTGTTTATTTTGTAATGCATGCTTTGAGAAGTTAATGACATAATTTAACAGAAATACTTGCTTTTAGTTCTGTGTTGAAGGTGGAGCTGAGTGAAAATGTTACATAACTTGGGCAATGCTGAAATAAAGCAGCTGACACTGGCAGAAACAAAAGCAGTCTTTTTGTCCAGATGAAGCTACTGGTACTGAAATAACATTTCAACAATAAAGCATAAAAGTGATACTCAGTGGGAGATCATTAAAAAGTATCCTGTCACTTGAATCAGACCATGTGTTGTAATGCAGATTATATTGATTTGCTGCAAGTTTCAGATGGAAACTAGAGTTTCGCCCAAGTGAGCACAGGTACTAAAACTCTTTGAATTACGGTGGCAAACAGCAGGGTAGTTGGTATGTCTTTCTTACCAAAAGTTGAGATCTGAAGGTTAGTAGCAGGAGATTTTCAGACTTCTTTCTGAAAGGTCAATAAATTATTAACCAACTGTATTCATACTATTTGCAGTACTGCCGATGGATAGGTTTTTTTTAAAAAGAGTAGTGCTGTGCTGTGCCTTTATTGTCATTGTAAAGCAGAATATTATTTGTCTTGTTCTTTTCGAAGATTAAGAGACATTATCTCAGGTAGAGGCAAGATACCCTTTCCCAAGATCTAAATTCAAATCTTTGACATTATGGTTCCCTGCAATTACCAAGGCTGTAAGAACATTCCTTGTTGTTGCTGTTTGAAAATGTCCTAACTTTATCAGTTTTACCTTTGGTAGATACTGTATCCCACATCCTCAAACGATGTGAGTAGGCATAGGAAAAGCCATAATAGAAAAGCGTGTCAAGACTACAGAGGCGGCTGCTAGAGTTATCCTCTCAAATGATCTGCTGTGACATTTGAAAGCCTCAAAAGTGGTAGCAAGCTACTCAGTTAATCTGATCAGTCTGCGTTATGCAAAATAGAGGCTTCCTCCCATTTAGATGCTGTGATCTCTCATTCATGTCCTGCCAGCTGAATTCCATGGCAGTACACCCTATCCCAGTTTCTGTGGCGAGTCACAAAAAGTTCTGAGGCAACATGTACAGTGGCTAATGTGCTGCTTTGAGGAGCTAAGGGACAAATGACTGAGTAATCTACTTCTGCTGAAGGCCAGTAGCAAGGAGATCAATTCAGTTTTCTTAAGATCTCCTTAGGTTGCTCTATGAGTATGAAGCAACCTGACGGTCACAGAAACAACCCCTGTGTGCAGGGAATAGCCTACAGCCAGAGTGGAGACCGTAGTACTGTGTGAGTCTGCTTACAGCCCCTAAAGGGTGAGATCCGTCAAACGTTGAACTTGGGGATGGGGAAGTGATTAAAGAGAAGATGAATCTAGGGCAGTACTTTTGCAGCTTCTAACAAAGAGAGTTCATTTCTTGAGGAGGACCACAGGAAACACAGCTGCAGGCAGAGTACCCCAAATGCCCACTAACTTTTGCTGCTGAGAACACAAGTCTCAGCCTGTGTCAGAATGCTAGAGTACAAAGTGTTGGTGATTCAACACTCATCTTGGCTTCTCGGCTCTTTCCTCTATTGCAAAAATTGCATATCTGAGAGCTGCCACTAAGGAGTGGAATAAGATCAGAATTGCTCAGTAGCTCGTGGTGATACCTTAGAGGATCACACCGCCAGTACTAAAGACTACAGCACATTTTCATCACTTTTCAAAGAAACTGCATTCAATTTCTGCTTTGCCTTGATGTATCGTATCAGATCTGTCAGATCCTGTTCCACATTCGATCTGGCTTTGAAAATATTATTTTACCATTTCTTTCCCTGAAAGACTTTCCAACTAAAGTGAAGGAGTGTTTTGTTATTTTATTTTTTCAGCTTGATTTAGTGCTCTGGAGCTGACTCCTTCTGCATTTGGATGTTCTTGCTGTTATTGAATTTAGCCCTTGTAGAAGAATAGCTTTTCAGGCTGTGTGTCCCTATTGCAGAAAAGATACGACATGAGGATCTGCTTTCCTTCCTTAGCATTACTCTGTCAGCACGTTCACCTTCCGGCTCAAGGAGCCCGCCTTATTCATGAACAGTTCTTTCTCAGAGGCCTGTTTCATCTTGGACATTTTTACTGTGGCTGTTGTGATAGTACAAAGTTGTAGAAGTGGGATTTTTCTTGTGGCATTTTCTTAATTGGGTTTTGGAATGAGTTTGCTATCTTGTGTCAAATGAACTAATGAATATGGAACATGGTTCAGGTAGTTCAAATCATCCTACAACCTTAAGTAGCCAATTTCTGTCAGTTCCTGTCAAAATTATACCTTTTATAATTTTGGAAGATTTTTTACGCTAAAAATATTGCTGAGCTGTACCTCCATATTGTGCTGGAACTTCAGATGAATGTGTGTTGCTTTGTACTAATGCAGTGATTTTGCATAATTTGTGGATTTCTAAAGGGAAGGAGGGGAGATGTCTGACCAGGTGCAAGTCTGAAAGCCTTTCAACACTGTTAAATTACTAGTATTTCAGTACTAGTTACTGAATATTGATTGAAAGGAAGTTCAAAAGGATTACAGGAAGAAAAAAATCTAAATTGTGGACCTTAAGGTAGTAGGTTTGTTCTCAAGAGCTGTACATTTTTTGTGGCTATAATGACATCCATGATGTTGCACCTTTATAAAGCTTTTTGTCTGAAAAGCTTTTCCTCTTAGATTATGCATTTTTCTGCAAACACAAAGAGAGAATTAATACTATTTAAAAAGGAGCATTCGTGATTTTGACTTGTCTTCTCATGTGTGATATACTGTGTCCCTGTTCGTTTCACATTGTTTTTATTTTCTCTGATGTTCAAAATGTGCTAGAGAAATATTCTAGCTCTTGCCTGTTTTTCAGTAGATTCGTGTCTTTACCAAATGTTAGATTTTTGGCGCACTGTAGGATCATGCCAAAAGTAATCATTGCCTTTTTCAGTGTTTGGACCCTGGATTTCAATTAATTGCTGTTATCTTATTTATTACTGTCTTTTAGAAGACTTAGTAATACATTTGTACCATGCTGCGCCACTTCTGGAGTAGAGCTAAATTAACGACAAATTCATAGAAGAGAGCTAACTGGCAAGAGAGCTAACTGGCAAGGGAAACCACTGAATTTATCAGTCTGAATTATGGCTTAGGAATGATTATTCAATGTGGAGTTCATATAGAGCAGATTTAGATGTGCCAGTAGAACAAATGGCATGAGGGATTTTTGTTCAGTAATTCTTTGATGTTTAAAAAGGTCAACTTGATCTGCACAGTTACAAGATATAAATTAATTTCTGTAATCAACTTTTTTTTTTTTTGTTTCAAGCTCTCATCCCTGATAGCTCAAAGAAAGCATTGAGAAAGAGACTAATATTTTAGAATTAGGTTTTCCTGGAATATATTCCTACCAGCTGAGGTCACATTTGACTACTTTTCAGACATCGAAAGTGAGATTCTTTTCACCCTGTAAATGCTAAAAGCTAATCATCTCACTTCAAGTGACTCGCTCACTCCCTCCTTTTACCCAATGGAGAGAAACATTTACATCAAGTGAGGGCAAGTATCTCCCATCCTTACAATTAAATGAAGCACGTTTCAGAGGTGCCTGTTTCTCTCCATTAATTATAGAAGATCCTAGACTAGAGCGCAGATAGTCTTATCTAAGCTGTCAATGATTGTGCTCTTGATCCTTACTTCCAAGTTCATAGTTTGTCACTGAAGCTTCTCAGAAGAGCTGAACCATGCAACCAAATTGTAGGAATGTTTGTTAAAGTATGCTGAAAACTGTTCAACCAGGAACTGAAAAACACTTCCTCAGCTGGAGGTTAGGCATGTCCCCCAGTTGAACTCTTCCTTAAAAACATGTGATTAAGCTATGGAAGTATTCTTTGACAAATTGTATTCTTGAATTGCAATCGCTGCACCATATTACTGTAAGAACATATTACTAAAGTAAGAGAAATAAAAGGAAGACTTGAAAACTTGATCTGAGTTATCTGCTGAGTCAGTTTATATTCCAGAGAGGTAGGGAACCTTTATAGACTGAAAACTCACCCAATAAGAAAAGAAAGACAAAACCAGTCAGTGCAGTTACAATGGCTTATCTTGCTTATTAGTGACCTTTTAATAAAAGATTCTGGAAGAGGGTTTGTCTGTAGCTCTTTTATTCTTTCAATTTGGAGTGTTAACTGGCAAAGCGTGTGAAGATAGGGAGCTTTATGAAATTATTCTGCACTCAACTGAAGTTTTGCTTGTGTGGTGGCCTCCAGAACATTTTTAATTAATAAAGCGAATAATAGAATTTATCAGATAAGTGTAGAGGTACTAAAACTGCTTTCTAAAGATGGAGTCTATATTAAGGAAGAAAGTAAGCAGCTTGATGTATACTTGTACATATTTTTTTTAAAAGGTAGAGGTATGAGAAGTATGAAAGCCGTAGTGTCTTTCCTAATGTATTCTTACAGTAAAAACTGCTAGACTCTAACAAATTCAGGCTTGCTTATTTGTTCACTGATTAAGCTTAAGATGTTCTTTTACTCAGGACTTATAAAACAACCTGCATATTGATAAATGGGTAGTGCATTTTCACAGTTGCTCTCTATAAATAAACAAGCAAAGTAGCATTAAAACGTGGTAATAGCAGCACCGAAGTTTTACAGTGACATATCTCTTTTCTTGCAGGAGTTGTATACCACATTGTTTAGTTATATAGACAGTGAATCTTTGTTTCTTACATGTTTTGAGAAGTCATTATTGTGTTTGATATACCACCTGTACTGGAAAGTTGCCCTTCTAGCATTATGCAAAGGAAGTTTTCCTACTCCTTTCGTACTGGAGTTGGTTCTTTGCCTTTTCCTATGCACAATTTTAATACTGCCAGAAACCAATTGGAAGAATGCCCTCATCTTCAATTCCAAAACAGCATGAACCTTACTATAATCTCCCTCCCCCCAAAAAAAAACAAAACAAAAAAACCCCAGCAAAAACCACCCCCCAAACAGTAACTGAGCAAAACCACAGAAAGCTGTAGTCTTTTATAAGTTTTTCATATTTTAAATTCTGGGTTACTTGTCAGGAAACTGGTTAATTGGCAACCAAAGAATCAATCTTGACCAATTAATTTGTATTTAAAAGGAGTTGATATAGAAGATCTTTTTGCAAGTTTAGGGGAATTGTATAACTTCCCTCGCTGTTTGTTATCTATGGTACAAATACTTTGCAGTGCATCTTCCCTGTCTTGCTATTGTGGTAAGGTTAGTGTCAATAGCAAGGTCAAACAGAATTGAGAGTTCAACAGAAAAATCTGGGAACAAAACCCTAACAATTCTGCCCAGCAAAGCAATCCAGTGTAAGCACATCGGCAAGCTCTGCATGACATGGGTTGGGATTAAGCTTCGTGCAATGCTGAAGTATTTTTTGTGTAGTGAGTGGAAGCCGTGTCAGTGCTGCTCTGCTTCATTGTCTCAAATAGTAAAAGAGTTTTGAAGTGCAACTCTAATCATAAAAGCATTGTTAATGTTTTGTGACAAATTTGAAGTTGATTAAATGTTTATTTACTTTACAAGACATACAAAGAAGCTGTGTAAGTGGCTATCATTTATCCCAAAGGGCTCAAAAAGTATAGCAATCACAGGAAAGCAAGCAAAAGGGGAATGTTAGATGAAAAAG
Organism: Baryphthengus martii; assembly: GCA_013396935.1. Taxonomy (NCBI): domain Eukaryota; kingdom Metazoa; phylum Chordata; class Aves; order Coraciiformes; family Momotidae; genus Baryphthengus; species Baryphthengus martii. The sequence continues at coordinate 29,765 of VWZK01015427.1, read as the reverse complement.
GCAGAAGGCAGACAGCCGTCCTCCAGTATCTCCTACTCTTCCTTACAGTTCTCTATTAATTTCTTTTTTTAACCTTTTTTCAGCTTCCCAGGGATATCTTCATACTCATACCTATCTAATCCCTACCAGTAGTTCCTTATTCTTTTGCTTTGAATGTGCTCTGTTGCCATACAGATGGTACAGATTGCTCGGTTTTAGGAGAGGACTTCAGGCGTGGTGACAGGCAGAATTTAAACTCTTTCTCTCAACTACCTCTTTTATGAAATGCATCACCTGTAAAAGAGCTGAAGAATAGAACAATTGGTTTACTCAGAGGGGATATAACTGATTCGTAGGAATTCTCCTGTGCCATTCAGAAAGCAGCTGTCAGACTAAATAAAAATACATGATAAAACAGACTTGTCTTTTTAATTGATTTTAATCTAACTGCATCCAGCCATAAAATGCTCTTCATTGATGATACGGCAAATAGTGTGACTGCAATTAGTTAGCAATTTGATGTGCCTTCCAGAAAACAGTCTCCAAACCTTCCTGGAAATAACGTTCTTCTCTCATAATGAACAAAACGTTTTTTTGAGACGTGTGAAACCACCAGGTTTTACAAACTCTGTATTCTGACAATTTTAATTCTCTTTCTGAAGCCAAAAACTGATAGGTGAGGCAGTGGATTATGGTTTTAATAGGAAATAAATAACCATGGCATATCTCAGCATCTAGAAACTCTTCTGGAAACATTACTGAAGGGAATATTTATACACTACATTTATATGTTTTGCCAGTCCTGGCAAAAGGATGATCCTGGAGAGTGCTCTGCAGAGCTGTAATAACTTGTTTCACAATGTATTAAAGGTAGTGTTACCATGATTAAGAGAGAGCCTTCTGTTTGTATTTCTAATTTTGTAGTATTTTGTGATCAAAAGGAACAATATATTACAATTACTCTCTAAAAAAGATGAAACCACAAGTCATAATCAGTCCATTAGTGTACCACATGCCATACCGAAGTGATTCTGGAACTTCCTCTGGTAAAAGGGAAAGTCTTTACTGAACTTCTCTGCTTCAGATACTGCTACTGCTAATTATTTCAAATTGATTACACAAGTTATTTTTTTCAACACTGAATCCATTACAGACTGGTTTTAAGCATCCTCAGCGATATGAAGCCCCTGCCGTCAGCTAACTGTGCAACCTTACAGTGGTCATTTGCTCTGGATGATCCACAGATTATTTGCAGGGTGCATTGCTACATTCAGGAGGGCAAACAAGAGCTTTCTAATATGTAGCAACAAAACTAAGATCAAAAGACCAAAAGCTACACCTGTGCACTGAGGTAAGTCTAGAATGACTGCCTCTGTTTGACTTCCTTCTGTTTACCCACCAACCCACTGCCTTCCTTTCTGTGGTGGAAAAAGCTTTGTCATTGCTGATGACGTGGTAAGCAACAGCTCTTAATTTCCAAACTGGTACATGTGGATTTGGACTGTTGAAGGACTATTATTGCCCTTGCTCCATTTTTTTTCATCTCAGTCACTTCAGCTAATGGGAGTTATATCAAAGCATGAAGGCAAGACTGTCATTCACGTGTTCTTGATAGGAGGTAGGCAACTGCTGGGCTTTTATTGAAAGGTCTAAGGAAATTGTTTCCTTTGGAGTTTTTCTTTTAGTGTGGTTGAGATAATAGTGGCTAATGAGATGGCTCCACAAAATGACAAGAAACTAGTAAAAATCAGGCACTCGGTTCTTCTCAGTGTGCATGAAGATTGTGTCCAGTTTTACATCTGGTTTCCCGGTTCCCATCAGTTTCTAATGAACCAGCACCAGGCTGCAGCTGATTCCCCCGGTAGGAAAGAGTGTGATATATTTTGGGCTGGTACAGCAGCTTTACTTCTGGTTATCTCATGGCTTCTGTGATGGTTTGAGGTACCTGCCTTGTTGTTCAGTGTGCTCCAGAGGCAGCCTGGCCTTTGAAGTAACCCTGCTGTTGGCGATTTGTTGTCTCGTTCTTTCATGAACTTGGAAGTTTGCTCAGTTGCTGAGCCTACCTTGACTGCAGACCATTTCTTCCTTGCTCTTGTCAGGGAAATACCTCTTGATTGTAGCTTAATCTCAGTTGATTTGCATTGTGGCATCTATTGCAAAATGATTTGAAATTTTTACTGGAAACTGTTATGACTTTTTTTTCATTGATGAGCTTTCACAGCAGAGTGAATCCATTTCATGTTCTCCGCTCCTGCTAAGATTTCTTGAGCCTCTGGGTTTTGGTACTTTTAAAATCATGTAATGTTGCTCTGTTGAATAAACTAAAGACAGTTTAGTCTATGTATTTCTCCATAGTTGTCATTAATTCCGGTTGTGGTTGTACATGTAAGGCAAGATAAGACTTTCCTTGATTCCCTAAATTTATCTTTCTGAAGGAGAAGTGAATGACCTTTATTAATTGCACATTTTTTCTTTTTAAGAAGTTCCTTTGAAAGTAGAGTTACAGGTGTAATGTATTACTATGACTAAGCATAATGAAATATCATTTTAAGAAAAAATTATTTTTAGTTGTCACCTAATGATCCCAACCTTTAGTTTAAATACTCTCTATGGAATAACATGAGATTATTTTTGCCTGAAGGCTATTTCTGTTACATACATTAAAAATACCTGTAATTTATATAAGCTACATTGTCTCTTTATTAATAAACTTTTCCTATAGGACTTTCAGCACTTTTACGTATTTTTTTAAATGTATTGATTCATATGACATCCTCTGAAAGTCAGATATAATTAAAAAAATTGGAAGTATTTGTTTACTAAAAGAATTTTTTTAACTGTGGAAAGAATACAGTGCTCATGGTGGAAAAAATTCCAATTATGAATCTAATGAGAATTATGTTGCCAAGTGCTTCTCTCTCCTAAAAGGCAAGAAATGGTTAGCCAGTATGGCATCCTAACATCAGTGGATGAGTGTAACTAACAGCTTTGTTTTTCTGAGTTTGGAACTGCTGTTGAAAGCAACAAGACTCTTCGTATGTTCTGTGTAATGCAGCATCCTTAGGGGTAAAAAGGGAAATATGGAAATGAAAGATAATTTGTGTCGAAAAGCATTAATTTCCACTATGTCAGTAAAAATGCAGTGCAAAATTGACCATAGTGACTACATACAAAGTGCATTTAAGTGCTCAAAAGAGCCAAATCTTACTGCATTGTTGAATATAAAACCTCTTCACTAATTCGTTTGGGTGTTTACTGTGTTGGGTTTTTTTTCTTTGGATTTTTTGGCTTTGTTTTTGGAGGAGGAAAGTTGAGGGTGATTGGGTGATTGTAGTTTTTTTTTTTTTGTTTTTTTTTTTTTTTCCCTGTAGCAGTAAGTAATAGATGGGAAAGAGTACTAATTAGTTTGTGAAGCACAGCTCCTCCCTTGTCTTGCATGGCACTTAGTGCCCATTTAATGATGTATTTTGTGTTATCTGCATGGACTAAGAATGTGAGGAAAGAAGATACAATATAAGATATGATTTACAAAAGAACTGTTCCTATTCTGCTAATTTTCTACATTTAAAAATTTTCTACATGAAAATCTTCACTTTCTGAGGACAAGTGAAAGGACTGGAATGTTGTTTTTATGGGAGTAACTGCTCTAGTTGAAGACAAATGTATTTGATTTTTAGTAGATTCTAGCAGTGTGTATTTATTTTAGATTTACTTGACATATTAAAAAGCACCCATCCAGGGTTGGAAATGCCTTTGACATTTATTGAAAATACAGCCATACTCGAAGCAATTGTTGATTCTTTCCATAATTATACAGCCTAGGACTCAGAAAAGCATATAACTTTAAGTACACACTTAAATGTTCTGATGTATAGCATAGCTCAGCTACTACATCGCTGTGAGAAAAAAAAGAAATGGAAAGTTCATGTTCTCTTTTCTGTTTGAGTCAATCTGCCATGGCAAAGAAACCAGAAATTGGACACATTTTGCTGTGTGGATATGGGACCAATACAGCCAGATGTTATTTCACTTTCTCTCAGAATAGTGCCAGAGATGTGGAGACACGTGCCAGGAACTCATCAGCCTGCAACACATCCTATGGCTTATGTAGTATCTGGTGACATGAGAGAAAGGAGAAGTAAAGAGCTAACATGATCTATGAGAGTTTAGGAGTTGATCCCCATCAGGGAGTTGCAAAGAATATCCTTACCCTTGCTTCAAGCATAGCTCAAACAAATGCAGTGTTACAGTATTCGAAGTTAAGCAAATGTGGATCACTTAAAGTTTTTTTTTAAATGTTTGATTCATTAGGAAGAGACTGTGTACTCTAGTTAAATTGGTGGATTCTTGATACCAATTTTCCTATTTCCACAGCCTCTATTCAAGTAGTCTTCTTGGATGAATGGCCCATTTAAAAACAAAAAGAGGAAAAAAAATTCTGGTACGATTCTCTGTAGATCTTGCATATTCTTAGTGACCTACATAATTTTTTTCCATCACTTTATGCCTTTATTATGTATATAAACACTGGGAATTAAGCCTGTTTCTGAAAAGGAAAAACTGCAAACAAAAGAATAAATGTACTGCTTCTGTTACAACTGTCTTGCTGCAATCATCTGAGGGGATAAAGTGAACTATAGGATCTCCTTAATGATCATTTTTAAGGAGAAAAATGTAGGTAGCACTGTTTTAAGTCACAGCTAAGAACAGTTTCTCAAGTGCAGAAAACTAGCAACACTTTTCTCTTCATGCTTTAGATCATGAAAATGACATGCCTGAATTCTCAGTAGTTTCCTAGTGATCACTAAATAAGAAATCTTATTTAAAGGGGAGAGAAACTGAGTACGTTTTATCTAAAAACTCTTTGGTTGGGAAAGTAACTGTCCTGTTCATTATAAAGAAAAAGATTGGTGTCATCAGGAGTATGTATAGGGGTTTGTCATTTTGAATCTATAGGTGAATCTGACTCCTAAGGTAATGGAGCCTTCCAGCATGTGCTGCCCACGTGGATGTTGGATCTAGGTAGGCTCTTAGCACTTTTAGTATAGGAAAAGGTCAAGGCTGAAGCAGATGGATTCTGCTGAATAACTGAGCTAGGCACATGATGTGGCACAGTGACCTCGAGTACAGGTAAATATACATCTATGTGGGAGGCTGACATCTGGTTTTGTGGCTCTGATCAGTCTGCATAGAAAAATAAATAGCCTTACAATTACAGAAGGAAAAAGAAAAACAGACTCAATGATTATGCTATGCTTTTATTGTGAAATTTTTAGGTCACAGGATCTTACAGCATAGCCATAGCCCTCCTTGACAGAAAGGAATCCCTTTCATTTAGGTACCTTTTTTGAAAGTGTGTTTTTAATGCAAAGTTGTACAGGCTTTCAAGAATAAATTCAGCTTTAGCTCTTTCAAAGAGGAGGAAATAATGCAGGCTATCCTCGGTTTATGACCTTTTACAAGTAAAGTTGTACCCAAAAGAAAGAAGTGTCTGTCAGAGATCCTTAAATTTCTTTTCTGTGGGGATTTCCTGAGTGCAGGCTGCATTACGGTTGATCAGTTCCTGTAGTGTAATTCTACCTACTCTACACGCGTTCACAAGCACAAAAGGATATTGAAATTCCAGCATGATACCTAGAAGTTCATTGAGATGGAAGTAACTGATACCTTTAAAATGATAGTGCTAGTAGTTCATGGTGGGCTGTCATGTTACCAGAAATGTTTTCTTAGGAAAGAACACAGAGATAAGAACTCAGACAGTAGGTAACTTGTCCAATATTGCTCTATCACATTCATACTTAGCTTCTTTAAAGCCTTTTCTAATGTATCAACATACTGCCCTGCTCTCTAACCACATTCCAGCCTTATATATAAAGCACTTTTTTTCTAGGGTTATTTTGAGGATTTTTTGTAAACTTCTTTGAGGTTGATGTTCCTATTCTTTTGATTTTGTGGGGTTTTTGTGTGTTTGTTTGGGGTTTTTGGTTAGGTTTTGTTTGGTTTGTTTTTTTTTTCAGCAAGTGTATGCCACTATGGGCTGCAGTAGACACTAAGGATGTGTAATAATGGTGGGAAAGAAAGATATATTACTAAGTATTGAAAACAATGAAATATGAAGCTAAAGGACAATATCTAGCCTTTATCATCCTCTCAGAAAAGAGGAGTTTCATAAGGGACAGACGTGTAATTTTGAGGGTTGCTCACGATCTACTTGTCCAAAAACATAATAAGCAAAATGATTCAGGAAATGGTGCTGGAAATCCTTCAAAGATTCCATAGTTACAGAAGGATCTGAGTGAGAAACAGTTATTTGGATTTCTATAAAACGAAAGTACAATAAAAATAACACTGTCTCAAATTGGGATAAAATATCAAAATTTTTACTCTTTTTCACAAAATTAAGCTTTTTTTATTTGAAGTAAAGTAAAATAATTCTATGATGTCATTTCCATTTTGTGTATTTTGGCAGTGCTATAGATAGATTAATTCCTCTACCCTCCAAATGTTATTATAAATCAAAGACTGAATTTTTCAGTCTAAGAAATTAAAAGTAAAATTCTAGCTTGCTTTGTGAAGTTTTGAATGTGACAATCTGGCTTTAAAAAATGACCCTCTTTTTAAAAAAAAAAGTTTCATAAAGGTACTGTGTAGCACCCTAGTTAGATCTGCAAACTTTGGTGCTCTGGAATGACATATTAGATGGACTTTATCAGAAAACTCTGCCTCGGGTATTGATATGATGCTTTCATTCATTAGAAAAATTAAGGGAACAGGTAAGAACTCAAGCAGAAAATCTGAGATGCAGAGGAATAAATACTGGACACCTAGAAACAAATCTTGAAAATGAATTAGAGAGATAACAATTCTTATACTAGAAGTTTTGTGTCTCTGGGCTTTCTTAGTTTAATAAATATAGACAGATTTAGCTTCAATAGTATTGATATTAATAAATGGAGGTGATTGTATTCCAGTACATCGAGAGTCTGAAGGTCATTCACCTCCCCATATAAGATGCTGACAAGAAAGGAGAAAGAAATACAGTTTTTTAAATACTTTGAAATGTTGAGGTTGACTTAGAAGGATCATGCTATAATGTCAATGCTTATTGCCACATGGGGTAGACTGACACAAAACTTTTTCTTAGTAGTGTTTCTTCTCACGTTATATTGCACTTTTCCTTCATTAGTTTCTTTTTAAGTTCCAGGGATGTGAAGTACTCTTGTAAAGCTGTATCACTTTCCTCTTGACATTATCTGCTGTCACTGGAAGTTTTTATGAGTGGGAAGTATACAAGTTTTCATGGCATGTCATTGTGTAGTGTTTATATGTAGAAGATGTATGCTAATTCCCTTCCTGCAACCTTTGCTCTTGTGATCCTCGAAATAGTCTGTATAAAATAGGCAGATTCAAATACTCCAGAGAGATTTCCATGTGGAAAGAGGAGAGTAGAATTATGCCATCCCATTATGTAGATCTGGCAGTGTCCATCTAGCCGCTACCAAATTTTCCACAAATTTTCCACAAATTTCCCAAAGTGCATTTGTGAAAGTTGCAAAATGAGGAAGTAGCTGAGTTCAAGTAGGGCAAGAAGTTTCCAATGAATGATATGAAAGCGATACAGACATTACCTATATTGTCTGACAACGTAGTCTCAGTTGATTCTAATATACATACTGGGAGAGCAGAGATGGCCAGATCTGGCCATGGAGATCTGGCCACATCTATTTCTTCAAATGAGCAACTCAAAACCACTAAAGGTGAGTAGCATTTGAAACAGAAAAGTCAAGTTTTATTGGTCAAGATGGCTTTAAATAAAATATTTGACAGCAGATATCTCTTACCCCTCCCAGCCCACTGTGCTTTTTGAGTGGATCCTGTCCTGCCGTCATTCCAGCAACTTTGATCAGCTTTCTGAGCTGCAGCAAATTCTACATCGCCTCTTCTGAACCTCTGTGAAAGTATCTTTTTTATCATCGTCTCTGAGGTTTGACTTTGAGTCTGTTACCTGCTTGTCTTAGAAGTCTCTTAATCTCTGCTTTTGCCAGAGGCTCCTAGCTTGCTCTGTTTCTTGATTGTTCTGTCTGCTCCATCCTGTAATCAAGCTCATCCAGGAGGCCCCACACCTGTTCTCAGCAGAGCATGTGCGGGATACATGCTGCAACTGGCAAACGGATAAACCAGAATGTATCAGCCTCCTGTTGGCCTCTTGAGTGATGGGTTAACATGGCAACACTGCAGGAGAGGTAGCCGCGCTGTGGTTTTGAGGAGCCTGGTGGTACCAGGAGTCAGAGCGGTTATGAGGAGAACTGTAAATGGAGTTGTAGCCTGCTGTGGTGCCCAACATTTAGAAAGAGGTGGAGAGACAGAGATAATAACAAGAAATTAAGGAGAGAGATCTGCATTTGTTTCCCTTCATAATATATGAATATAGTATCAAATGCTTGTGTTAAAGGGGTTTGGCTGTCATTCCTTGCAGGTTTATTGAGCATGGGAGGCCAAGTCACCTATTCCAAGTAATAGTAAATGATGAGTGACTGCTTCCAGGTAAATTCTTCCTCTCTCAGATGACAACAGAAGGGACCAGAATGATGTGCAGACTCTGTCACTTGATGATATGATTTTATTAAGTAGGCAGAACAGTTCACCTCTCTTTTAAAATGTAGCATATAATAAAATAACTGAAAAGAATAAAAATAAAATGTTTCTCAGCTTGATTGCTGATTATCTAGCTCATTTGCATTGATAAAAGCTTGGGAGGAAAAAAAAAAGAAAAATGAAAAAGAGTAGAGCCAACCACCACAGTATAAAATATAGCATGATGAAAAAGAAATTTTGAGTGAACAAATTTACAATTGACCAAAGCATAGCTGCCATCTGTCCTTCAAATAAATGAGAATGCAGCTGCTCGATGATGTTACATTAGACTAATGTACCAAGGACTACAAGACTAGATGATGACATCTGAGTCATTTGGCATATATGAAACAGACATTGAAATAAATCACTGTCCTGGAGCAAGTATCTCTTTGAAAACAAATGATCCTGGCTCAGCATTTACTCTTGATCAGTTCCTTGTCCCCATCTCTGTTCTGCAGTTGCAGTCCTAACTGTGTAGCAACACACTATGAAAAAGCCTGAGTGTATGTGCAGGCTGTGTAGGTTAAGCAGAGGCACATGATTCACTAAATGGCAAAGGGACTTAGTAATTTAGTCCAAACCAATATGAAAGTGAATGGGTCACTTTTAGCCATTTGACAGTTCTGGCTTTGTAAGTAGGTCACAGCACTGGAATATTAACGTATTACAGTGAACTTAATTACATGCAACAGCAAGATTGTAAGGAAACGATTTTAACTGTAACTTCTGGATCTGCATTGAGTTCTATAAGCAGAGAAAAGCAGATGATTGATTTCCTTTCTTGTGTTCTTTTGTAAAGGAGCCAAAATCATTTTATCCAAAGCCCTTTTTATTTGGATGTATAGACTGCAGATACCATTTTATAATGCTTAGTCTTAATGGTTAAGTAGAGGGTGTCTTGTTGACTATATGCCTGTATAGTCAGTTTTGCTGCTACATCACTTTCTGAAAAGCAAAAGGAAGTAATACGAAAGAAGATGTCACAGAGAGAACTTGACTTGGACTTCACTCAAAAAAACCCAAACCTTGTGGAGAAGATAAAATCTGTGCTTTGAAAGCTCTTGCTTTAAATTGCAAAGCTTTCTTCCACAATGATGTTACCAATGAAGAGCTTGTTTCACAGAGGGTTCTGATTTTAATTGTAGGGCACTACATCAAATTCCAGAAGATAAATGAACATGGAACAGATTTGTACTGGCTCTGTCAATAACTAATCTGACATCAGCATTTTAGCTCTCGGACAAAGGGAGCTTTGAGATTCAGAGATGATGATAAAAGGATCTTTTCTTTGTGTTGAATTCAAATGTTAAATTTCTGTCAGCTCAAGCACTGTGTTATTAATTAAAAAAAAAAAAAAAAAAGGCTGATGTTTGCTTCTTTTCCAGAATGTGCACACATGCTATTTTACCGAGACCTTTACAAGCTGCTGTTGGCTAGCCATACGCTCCTGAGGCTGTTTTATTATTGTTCACCCTTTCTGCAGAAAACAAAATACAGCAACTTATGCCATGACATTTTGTGACATTTTCAGATATGAACATCTGGGAAGTTTAGTGTGACAGTGACAGCAAAGCTGACAATGATTTTCCAGTGCCATGTACAGCCTGGGCATCTGCCGTCATTGCGTTTTCATTTTATTTTCCTCTCCCTCCCTCCCTCCCTCCTTCTCACACCCAAATGCTTAATACATCCTTTCTCTATTTTGGCCTTGAAGATAGAGTAATATCCCACATTTATTTCAAAGCTATGTATGGGGCATTGTACATCAAGTACATCACAAAGTGATTCAGAGCGAAAGGGAAGTACATTCCAGCTAGCAAGAGCAGGCGCAGCTGCACAAGTTGGTCTAATTGCAGACATTGGGTGGATTTGATCATCAGATGTCTACTCTGCATAAAATGGAAGTTAAACAGCTAAACATTAATTACTTCTATTATTGCATTTATGTATTGAGATGAAAGGGGGAAAAAAAACTCCAACAACCTACACATCTTGGGTATTAAGCCAAAGGGAGAGAAGGGAAAAAAGCAACAACAAACAAGGCAAACAGATGCTTTATTTAAAATGTAATATGTCTAGTTTCTGTGATGAAAGGTGTGCACTGGAAGAAGGCAACACTTTTCTAGATGACTCAAACTGCAACGTTGGTATGGTTAGTTAACAAAATAATGTAAAACAAATCAAAGTATGCTGAAACTTTTTGAGAAATGTTATCAGAGACATCTTGAATTTAAGTTATATTGATAAACATTGGCATGGGTGAATGTAGGAAGTTATAGCTAGGAAAAGATAGGGTTGTGAGCCAGCTATGTATATTTGTGTTGGAATTAAGTGTTGCGTCTAAGAGCCTGTCTAAAGGAGGATTTTTTGATGTAAAATTATTATTTGCCGTAACCTAATGGTGTGGGGCAGAAACAATTAGTCAACATGCTATTATGTCAACTTCATCTTCAACTTTGACTATTTATTTGCCTTTTCTGGTCCCTTAGAGGTTTAGAAAAATGGTGTTTTGTAACGAAGAGTCTCTCTGTTACTTTGGGAGCAAATACTGAGTGGCGTCAGTGAAAACAAAAATTGCATGACCTATCTAGTATGTTGTAGCATTTACAGCCACAAGACTGTGTGAAAGCCTCAAAAAAAACAAAACCAACGTAGCAACACAGTCTTAAAATTACCTGTTGTCTTCCCTATCTTAAAAGGTATTCGGATGAAAGATTCAGTACCCACCTTAAGTTTTATGCAGTGAGAACCTCTACTTCAGCACAGGGTGACAGCAGTATAGTTTATATGTAATTATTTTTGTTTGGATTTACTACAGTCAAGCACTGAAAATACTCATAGTGGTACTTAAAAAAAAGGGTGCTAAGATGAAGAAAAAGATAAGGTACAAGACAAAAGAAGTAATGTCTGTTAGGTGAGCATTTTGTTTGTATCCTTTAGGAAAATATTATATATTATTTTTTTCCCAATTGCTTTATTGGAAAAATAGAAACAGCTGTATCAAGTCCAGTCTAGCTTTCTGTCCCAGAGTGGACAGTATTCCTAGAAACAGTGTCAGCTTTCCCAGGTGGAAAATTATCTTCATAGTCTTTATTATCAGAGATTCCCCTGAAACATAGGATTTTCTCTTCCTTGAAAAATACTGCATTTTCTTGTGAGAATCTCACTAATAAAACTAATTTATTGTAATACTCCCTGAATGCAAGTGCTAAAGGAGTGTGATAGCAGAGTGTAAAGGTCATAACTTGTCAATTGAAAACTGAGGATTGGCAGATTTGGCCCACAGAGCGATCCCTCTCTCAGACCAGAGCACCTTATGTTCCTGGAGGACAAGCAGAGCTGGAGGATGTTTCCATGTCACTTTCTGGTGAGTGTCTGCCTGGCCAAGAGGCAGCAATGACTTTCCCTAGAAGTACATATAATGAGACAGAGAGAATGTCTGATTTTTTAAAATTGCCATTAGCCAATGGTTTTTTCAGCCTGAGACAATTCTGATTGAAATAAAGTTATTTCCTTACCCAGTTGAATACATTAAAACAAAGGAAATTATAATAATCTTAACTGGAAAGTGGCCTGATTAATCACATTCCACAAAAGGTTTCTCTTCTGCCTCTTCCCCCTTTCCTTTCTCCTCCAGCTTTCTCTTTGTTTGAAATTTGCATGCATCTTCCTTTTACTTTTCAGGACCTTTGTCTTATTTTGCTGTGCCCCTTTTTATCCTGCTGAAAACCTAAGAAAATTCATAGAGCAAGGCCTAAATAGAGTGTCAACAGCCTACAGAGAGGTTTCCTTAGAAGACAGCAGGCAGCAGATTTGTATTTTCTGCTTCACAGTATGAGGATGCAGCAAATACGACCAGCTGTTCCATGGAGAGTTTTTGGCACAGTAAAACCATTTTGTGCAATGATGCTATGACCTGGCCTCAAATTTTCTTTCTCCTGAGCTTTCTTATGCAGCATACTAGAGAGCTCAGTGGGTGACAGGATGCAGTGTTGCCCTTCCCCCTACCCCAGCCTCTGTGCATCTTCTCTGCAGTTTGAACCACCTGTGGAGATGAACTATTCTTTCTGTTGCTTTCTGTTTCTTTTGGCTTTTGCCTATCCATATCAGCACACACAAGGTTCTTTGTGTCCCCTCCCTTGTCTGGTGGATGGTTCACAATGTTGCATCATGTAAAACACTTACTCTGAATTTTGGCTTAACTAAGTGGCCCTCTCTTCACCCTGGCCTTTGCTTCCTCCTCTTGTGGCAAGAATAGCAAATTCAGTCCTTTTCACTGCACCTCTTTTTCTTCCATTCCTCGGCATTTCTCTTGAAATTTTCACCTTTGGAACTGGCAAGTACTTTACAACATATTTAGAGATGTTACTGCTCTTACAGCATGTCTTTTCCTATCTGTTCATGGCTGGAATCTGTTCATAGAGGGATTTTTCTTTTTCGCTAAAACGGGGGATTTTTTTGCATAAATGTTGCTACACAAACTTGGCTGCCTTCCATGGGACTCCCGTTCTGTAGTCTTAATTGCAGATTAGATTGTGCATGTACATTGGTGGAATTTTAAAAAAAATCCTAATAAAAGATTTCTGCATCTATTACGGTTCCTGGATACTACCAGAGCAATGTGTGGTTATTATGGGTAACCATGGGTGACGAAGCTGTAATGCCACTGGCAGAGGCACTGTTTGAAATCACTTTGGTTACCATGTAAGAAGTTGCCACCCTAGGAAGTACTAGTGCTGGTGATACTCCAGAAGTGAATCTCAAAATAGGAAATCCAATGAAGCAGGAAATACCTCAAGCACTTTGGTGATGGGATCCCAGCTGATCTATGACAAGTGGAACATGGCAATTTACAGAGTTAACCAACATATAAAGCAATGTTACAGGATATTTTGGCATCTGGTGGAGACTGAAACTGAGAAGGTTCACTTAGCTTGTGGTCCTTTTGCTAGACCTTCAGGATGCTGGACACAGTATTTTGCATGACTTCAACTCTTCAGCTAGTTTCTTGTGACTCACTTGCAATACTCACATAGATTTTTTTGATTGATATTGCTTCTCCCCCTCTCCCCCCCCAAAAAAAAAACCCCAAAACCCAGACAGAATGGTACTAAAACTAGGAATTGCATCACATTGCTTATAAAACTACATAGATTGTGAAGTATATATTAAGCTAGTTTTGTTAAGTAGCTTGAATGTGAGTTTTGCAAACAGTTTAGCAAAGTATGTGATATGGAAGAACACAGGAATATTACGAAAATCAAGAAATGTTTTAAAAAACATTACCTTTATGTCTTTTTCAGACCATAGCACAAGTGACAACTGTTTGGTTTGCTTTGTGTGCTTGTTCTGTCAATCCGTCTATTAAGGGGTTGAGCTGTCTAACTAAGACCCTGCCTGGGACTGCACACACACTGACACTCTTTGATTTTCCCTCTGACACACTGCTAGCTTTCACCCTGAAGCTCAGTATTATTTTATGCCATGTGTTAATTTCTTGCATGAATGCCTTATTTACCATCATTTAGAGTATGCTGCAGGTGGAAACAGAACAGTACTTACTGGCAATAGTTTTGGTGGCAAAAAAAATGAAGGACAGCTCAGGGTCTTACATAGCTCCAGGGTATCACCACTGTGAAAGCAATTTGGAGGTGTGATTTGTCATTAAGGAGGACTGGTTTCTTAAATACTGGTGCTTCATAGAAATAGCCACGAGTATGAAGTTTTGCAGACTCTTCAAAGCTTAGCAGATCTAACAATTTCTGAGCTCCATCCAAAAGTCACTCAAGTCAATAGGAGTCTTTCCTGGAATTTCACCCAGTCTTTGATCAGGTTCTCAGAAACATTTCTTCTTGCTTGAAAGTGTCTGGTAAGAACAGCTGAACTCTTGGTGCTAAAATTACAAATTTATGTAATAATTGAGTAGGGTTCTCGTACTAAATTGGTATTAGGTATCGGTAGCTGTTTTAACTACATTTTTGTTCTTGTAAGGTGCAGTATTTACTACACATTGTTCCGTTTTATGAACATTATAAAAGTTGTATCCATACAATTAATAATAGTTTCCCTAAAACACACTTTTAGACACTTGCTCTGCACATATGATTTTTTAGTCATCTTGAAGGCTTTGTATCTGTTTTGCTCTGCAATCAGTTGATCCTCTATCAATGATCTTCCAAACAACAGAGTGTTATTTTCAAAGTAGTAGGATATGCATTTCTTCAGTTAGTTTTAATGGCTAAATATATGGCTGAATGACCTAGGCTGTTTGGGGAATGTAAGTTTAATTTTTAGATTTTTCCCTTTTCTCCTTCACCCCTGTCTTCAAAGGCTAATAAAACTGCTCTTCATCATTTAAAAATATGTTGAGCAATAGAGAGGTTTTAATGTTTATGTCTGTGTGTGTTTATGTGTGTTTGTGGTATTGGATGATTATCAGAAATAAATATTCACATGTATATGAATGCATGTATATATACATATGTATATGCTTAAAGTATAATTGTGATAGAGTAGAAAAGGAATGTAGCTAGACAGAAAGTGTTTGTTTATAAGCTTCTATATTTATGTGCCTTCCTTTACTTCTCCTTCCAGGAGTGCAGAAACATGGTTTGTATTTGCCTTGAGGGTGAATGCAGGGGCTAATTAAAATGCAGCTGCAAAAACTTTTTATAACTTTTGCATTTCAAGAGAACAAGTCCAGCAAAAGTGAAACCACAAGGGAATACCTTTAAAATTAAGCTTATACAACGATAGTACAGTAATATATTTAGGCAGTATAAAACTTGATGCCATAAGATACCATATGGGTCGAAAGTTTAACACAATTTCTATGAACGCTCAAGCTTCAGGCCATATACCAACTTCTAAAATCAGAGTTAAGCAGCAACTTTCCTTATCGAAAGGTTATTCCATAATTGCCAATTTCATGGTTTCTTGCCCTTTCCTCTGTTGCTGGTCACTGTCAGAAAAAGGATATTGGACTAGATGAATTGGTCTGAATCACTATGACAATGGCTGCATTTGATATTGTGAGGAAATGATCATTTCTGCTGGTATCTTACCAATAAGAGCACTTCCAGCATGTAGGCGCTAGACTGAGAAACAATCTGTGATAACACACTTGCACATTGTGATGATTTTAGAATGCACAACTTTAAAATGCAAAACTGCAAACTTGTTTTTATTGGAGAGAGATTAATGCTTTGTAGCTTTTTTTTGAAAGAAACATGATCCAGTATTCTGCTCAAGCTAATGAAAGTTCAGAGTTGTGAAATAACATACAATACAGGATGAGTGATGTATTTCAGATGAGCAGCTTATGACCTTTTCAGGAAAATAAACCTGAATTTTCTCCCAAATTTCAGATCTTTATCATGATGATTTTTGAACTATAACTAGGGCTTCTAGGTGTTACGGCAATACAAATAATAAACTAACAACAGCGCTGGTAAATATGATACTTTTTTCCTGTTGCTTACTATTTTCCTAGTTTTAGTAGTAGCAGCAGAACTAACAGTCCTTTTAAAGCAATGAATGTTGAGATATGATTCATGGGAAGCTTTTCTGTAGTAGGTTTCACGGAGGGCTGTGGCAAATTTTTTATTGTATTTTCTTCTGTAAAAACATTCTCCACTAGGTGTCTCAAGTACAAGGAATGTATGATTCTTGTCTTCTGGTTTTAAATATTGACCTTTTTTCCCCAAGTCTAGCATTCCTGTTAGGCTGTATTCAGTGTTCGTTTTGCTTACAATTAAAGGATTTATTATATTGCAGCCTAAGTACTTCTATAAAAAGGATATCAAAAGATAAAAAATACTCATGATACTTTTAGTAATCGTTTTCTTGATTTCTGCCTCTTATCCATTTAAAATTGACCTCCAGGACATCACTGGGGCCTCTTCAAACACTTAGCTGCAGGATTCTCACAGAGTTGAAACAAATAGCTTTGAAGAATTTTGTTAGGGCTGTCCTTAAGGCTTAGGAAAAAGAAAGATTTTATCTTTGTCTTAAAACACAAGCTGATCCTCCTGGTACCTTTGCATTAGGTAATTTTTAAAGTTTCCAGAAATTTGTGAGAAAGAGACAAATTGCTTCAAATTCCAACCTAAATGATTCTATGATTCTGTAAGACTATGCACAGAACCTGTAGATTGTTGGACACGCTCCATAATTCTACACTGTGGAGAAAAATGCTTCAATTAATGAGACTTCATTGGAAAAAATATTTGGCAGGAACCTTGAATTGTCATTGCAGATTCAAAGGGAGCAGGCAAAATATACATACACTATGTGCCATTTGTGAGGACAGAACAGACTGATGCAAACTCCTGCTGAGAGGGAGCCAAGATGATCAGATCTGCTTGGCTGTAGAAGTTATTCGTTGGCAAGCTTGCAGTTTAGAATGTCAAATTATTAGGTCCTTCTGGCATGTTATGATTTTCTTAATTATAATAAGTTTACCGATTTTGTTGATGAGGTCACCACAGGAGCATAGAAAAGAATTTAAATCCCTAATTGCTGAGGGACAGTTAGCAGCAAGAGCACCTTTACAAACAGCTCTAGATGCTGCCGTTACCGTGTTATAATCAATGGAAATACGTGTGGTAATGAGCCGCTCTCACTTCTTGGCTCCGGAGTTCTGAGATCCCAGGAGCAGTGTAAGTCATCAGAGGAGGATCTTCTGTTTGGATGATGGGAACTAGTTCTGCATGAAAAAGGGCAATGCCCTTCACACTTTGAAGGATTCCTTTGCTGCATTTTTTTTTCTTTTGATGTGTATATGACTGCAGAGAGAGAAAAAAAAAAATCTGGTAGCTGGTCCGTGTACAGAGTAGGACAATATAGAAAAATTTCATCTTTGAGATAGCAGAAAACCCTAATGCCTGTTCAAGGTATTATGGAATACTCTGTTTCTTACTGATTTTATCAAGTAATAATCCTGACAAGACTGTTTTGAGTTACTATTTTGCCATGCTTATAGATTTTACTCTCTTTTCCTTGCATTGTAAACTACCTTTTCTCACTCTTGATACTGAGTTACTCAACAACATGGACTACCAAGATCAGAGAATGTTGTAGGTTGCCTCATACCTGTCCCGAGCTGTTTTATGTTCCCCTTAGAATCTGCTTTTACCACAGTCTGTTGCCAGAGGAAATGCATTTTCTCTGTATTTGGAACAGGGGAGGAAGTTCCTCAAGATCAAAAGGGAGGAATTTCTATTCACATTATTTCATGATTTCCCCCCACAAAGGAAAGCTTGAGAGCCCTCCCTACCATCATTCCCCTGTTAAAATGCAGAAAGACCTCCAAGACTTTGCTACATTCTCAGATGATAGTGAGAATTTGACAACACCTACAGATCAACTTGCATTTTTTTTTTTTTTTTTTGGTATACCAGTCCTCCTAACTGTGTCTACAGTGGATAACATTACCTGAAAACATTGTACAGGCACAATTTAGACATCTATCTAACAGTTCTCTCCTTACTTATTTCTGATGCAGAGTCTGGCAAAGTAAACAAAAGGAAGATATTTTTTATTTAAGACCATGATGACCTGTATGGTTTAGGAGATATAAGCCCTTATGACATCTCCTCGTTATGTGAGAACATAATGGCCATAAAGGACAGATATAAATTCCAAATGGCCATACAAGGACTAACATAAACTCCAAGTAGTCTACCATGCTTTTTCCAACACCTTCTCAGCATGTATCTTGGGAAAAATACAGTTGCAGACCAACCATGTAGTGATACTTCCCCAGTCTTTCCCAGAATATTCTCAGCCTCCAGGAGTTAATAGTCAGAGATGGTGTCTTTATAGTTCATATGCCTAAATGGATTTCTTGAAGTGGTACAGGCTTTCCTACAACTCCTCTAACTTTTTGTCATTCATCCTGGTTTTCTTAACTGTGCCTTGAGTTCTTGCTAAAAATACCTCCTTATAGATCTCATTTGTCTGCATAATCTCATCAGTCATCATCTGATTAAGGACACCCTGATTTCAGTGTTTAGATGTTCCAGTCTTTTTATGTAAAACAAACCATTCTAGAGATTCCATCAGACTTGTTTTTTTGTTCCTTATTAAAAGATCTGTTGTTGTCTAAAGATTATCTGAAGAGTTTTCAGAGATTATAAAGTATGTTATTAAGGTAACTGGACTAGAATATCTGGGTGATACGGTTCCATCACACTAGATGGATACAGCTTTTCCTACCTCTTTAAGAAGCATCCCACTCAGTGGCACACGTATTTATAGTTACATGGACTATTAATTAGAGGATTCTTCCACAATATGTACTCGTTTTGTAAGAATCTTTCTTGCAGTCTGTTTTTACAGTACCTCTAAATGCTCACAGTGCTTAGATCGTTACTGCATTAAAGTCTTTAAGCAAGCATTACAAAGTCTGAATAAGAAAGAAAAGCTACTTGCTCTTGCAACACTAAAAGTTCTTAGGCATTTGTTGTCCATAACCTTATAATAGTGCATACTGTACTGCAGCTGGCGCTTCTTCCCCTGTATTACAAAACATGATAAAGATTGTGTTCTGCAATGGAGAAAGATCTGAATGTAGCTTCATCTCTCCTCTTCCTGATAGATGACACTGCAACCTCTGCCAGATACTGCAGCATATTCCCTTACTGACCCTTCAAAGCCTGAGAGTACTGCATGGAGGTGCATCATCCTTGGGATGAAGAGCAGACATGTCAAGAAGCTGTACTGAGCTTTTCTGTTAATCACTAAAGTCTGTTTTGCTCTCAGCTCTGAGAATTTGTGTCATCCTTACTGGCTCCATTACTTTTGTTATTCTTTTGAATCTGTTTATACTTTGCTTGGCTTTGAGAAGAGTGGGATTGTTTTCTCAGCCTTGGAATCATTTATAGTTTAATATACAGAGAAGTAAACATAAGCAATGATACATAAATTAACTGCTTGTTTTACCCCATAGAAACTGTCTTTAGATTGGTTTGAGTTAGAACAGAACAATTCTGTTCAGTGATTTTTACCTTTCCGTTCAGTTCCTTTAACTAACCACACTTTCTGAAGTTAGCAGCCTGTTTTCACAGGCAGTGGCTGCTTCTAGCAGTGATAACGCTCCATGGTTAGAGTTAGTACCAGGGACTGGTGTGCAGACCAAGGCCACTGCTAGATCCTGTGCACCATGTTGGGGGGTACAGAAATAAAAAACTGCACCTGCGGGGAGGAGTGGAGTGATCAGTGCCCTTAAACTGCCTAGTGGGGTATTCCATCCCATAGATGTCATATTTGGCTGCTGGGGGCCCTTGCTCGGTTGCTCTCAGCTCGGGGGTTCTTGCTCTGGGTCCTTGCTCAGATTCTTCCTCATTCCTTTGATG
This sequence comes from Baryphthengus martii, assembly GCA_013396935.1. Classification (NCBI taxonomy): domain Eukaryota; kingdom Metazoa; phylum Chordata; class Aves; order Coraciiformes; family Momotidae; genus Baryphthengus; species Baryphthengus martii. Next base: position 9,792 of record VWZK01015427.1, on the reverse strand, counting down.
GCTGAAATCCAAGGAGGACTCTGTTTGTTCTGCCTTCAATCCTGACTGGAGTATTCCTGAATCCAGTACCAGAATCCAGCTCCTGAACTCGGTTCCCGTCTGCCACTGGGCCCTGTCTGGGACTTTCCCAGTGCCTGCTCCACAACATCAGTGGTGATGGTGATGTACTCGCCACCAGGGGGATTTGGGTTCGATACTGGTCTTGTGTATATTTGTATATATTCCATTTTATTACTCTTATTATTTTCCATTTTCTTTAAAGCTATTCTGGTTTCCTTTTCTAATCAATAAGTCTCCCTTATTCCTCTTCTCTTCCCCTTCAGAGAGGGAGGGGGGTTAACAGAGAGTATCTGTTATAGGTAGTGGGCTGCCCTGACCCTAAACCGTGACAAGATGAAATACAATTCTAAGTGTTCTAATTCTGCTTAGTGCTCTGCTGCACTAATTGGAAGAGTTAAATGATATCATCTTCAGTACTCATCAGAAGCTCTGGGCAAGGAATGAACATTTTATGGCTTATCAATCAGTGGCTGCCAAAGACTTTGCAAAGAAAAAGGAGTTTTGGCTGGATAATGTATGTATATCTGGAGACTTCTAGCCCTCTGAACATAATATGTCGTACTGCCTGGACAGGTGAGCAAAATACTAGCTTAGGAGACATCTGACACTGCACCATCGACAGTTTCGTCAGAAATCTTTACAGCTTTCTTTTTAAATAGGCTATATAGAACATCTTTATGAAGAATGACTCTAAAGTACCCCTGTGTGAATATGTGGCTGTGTCTGGCTAGATCCTGCTTTCAAAATGGCTGGGGGATATAAGGCTATTGTTAATGGCAAGGTTTAAATGCCTCCTTAAATCCCGTTAATCCATGGAGCCAATTTGCCAGGCCATTTTCAGCAGGCAGTGCCATGCACGTCCAGCTGTTGTTGCTTTGGGGCTGGGTTCAATGAGGCTGCCTTCAGCCTCTTAGTAAAGCAGGATCTGCTTTCTTTGCATCCAAACAGAGCTGCCTTAGCATCTTTGCCACTATCGTTTATAACAATGGGACTATGAAAATGACAGTGTGTGGGACAGCTGCACCAAGTGTGTGCACAGTGTGGCAGAGAAAGTACACTGCTTGTCCTTACAAGCACCAGCGTCAGCTGAGGTTAGAGTTAGCAGTCAAGTGGATTGTGCCTATAACAGAGGCTGTTGTACGTTTATTCTGCTCTGCCTGATGGGCTCCGCAAATGCTATGTGGATGAAGTAGGTTTCTGCTTGTGATTATTTATACTAGGGAGATACTCAACTGGTCAGATGTAGCATCCAGTATCTTCAACCCACCAAACTGACAAAAAGTAGTAAAGTTGCAAGACAGTATTTGATCCTGTAGATCAAATTCAATATATCCAATGTCTGAACTTCTTAAAAAAGCATTTCCTAATAAAACATCTTTCTAAATGGCTATTACAGGAGAGTTGTTCAACACAAATTTTTTCAAAAGATGAGCCTGGTGGTTATAGCAGTTGTTGTCAAGAGGTAAAGGAACTCTAACTTATGTGTCAGTATGCTAGCCAGAATTTTAAAGAAATTAAACCATTGTATTAAATTTCAGTCTGAAATACCATGTAATAAACAGAGTGAAAGCTATTACTCATTTTCAACTGCTAGGTGATTTACTCTATGCAAATTAAGTATCACAGTGGAAAAAACATTTAGACACTTTAAAAAAATTAATGAAAAGTTATGCCTCCATAAATCATCATGTTACCGGTTCATTTCATTATTTTTTATCTTATTCTATTGCATTTCTGAGCTTACAGGCATACCAGGTAAGGTAAATCAGAGAGGTTTTACAAGTGGACAGAGCTAATCAGGAACTCCAGCCCCTGCTAACAGGACAGTGAGTTCCAGGATTTTCCATAGGAGTGAAGGATGGTGCAGCTCAGTATCCCATCCAGCAGCTGTCTTTCTGGAATTGACCATTCAATAATATTGGGATAAAAAGCTTGCTTCTACTGGGGTTTGAAGACAAGATTGTTTGGAACAGAGTCAGAAATGGATCAGCTTTCAAGAAAGGTTCTTATTTCAAAAAGATATGGGGAGGAAAACGCTCTTTGGAGGACTGTAATCTTGTCGAAAAAACTTCTTTTGGAGCAATGCATTCATGTAAATGCATGGTTCTGATGGCTTAAGAAATGTAAAGCCAGGTGTATGCACATCTCCACTTTCACAGTTCTGTTGCCTTAGATTTCAGCTATCGCTTTCAACAACTGAAAATGCATGTTGGCAATTGTAAATCCAGATGTGACATTCTAGTAAGGAAAGGCAAAGCTACAAAAACAGTGCCATAAATGCACTGACTTGCCTCCAGTGTCCCATTTTCAGCAACAAAAGGAAGTAAGTCTTAAAACTGTGCATTGAGCTCTCCTGACATATATTGCTATTATTCCTGATTCACTAAACACTTTCTTGCTATAATCAAACTTGTGGGAAAACGGCCATAGAACAAATGTGGAAAAATAAAAGCACAGTTGCTTATGCATTATTGTTGCTATTAATCAGCACTGTGGGACTTGTGCAGTAGTGTGATGTTTCTATAGTATATTTTACATGTTCATAAGCAGTACTTCATCTGTGGAAAGCATTACAGACAGGATGTCAATGAGAGAAACTAAAAAAAACCCAGTGACTGTATGTAGGCAGGTATTTCTGCTGGGCCTCAGTTTAGTGCACAAGCATGTTCAGTGTTTGCTGGAACTTCACTTTGTCTGTGTAGCAGGAGACATCAGATTACAACAGGTGAAGAAAGTAAGTGATTAAAAATCTTTCCTCCTACTCTAATTTAGGATTAATTTTCCTTAATAAGTTTTGGTGTGTCTTCACCCCAAATTAGCCTAAGTAATTTGTGGTGGAGTGTGAAGGTGTTAATTGACTTTTGTTCAGTGCCAGCAGGGGTTATAACAGAGTTACTGTGTTGCTGCTGTGTGGTGGGTGAAGTGCTTGTGTGGAGGGTTGTTGATTGGGGTGTTTTGTACAGCTGTTAGCTCAGGTGTTTTGAATGTTTCCTGATAGGTTATAGAAAAGCTAGCTTGCTCTCCTGAGCTTGGAGAAACAAAGTATTGTGGAGAAGTACTCAAGTGCTTTCAATCCAGCAGTGGTTTAGTTTCATCCTCACAAAAGCTAGACTGATTACCAGTCTGTGTGAAAATAGGACATAAAGGTCATGCCACACTTCCAGGTGGATGTAACAAAGCTCCAGGAAACTCAGGTTAGTGACTTTTTTACATGTGAAGAAGAAGGGAAAGATTCTGTCTGTGTTTAAGGCTTAGCTGGTGATAACGTCATGATATTATAAAGGATATCTCTGTGACCAAAGGTTTAAGAAAGTTGCAGGTATTTATTCAACTCTGGTAAGGGTGAATGGTTTGTATGAGTGGGTGGATTAAATTAAATTCCATTATGAGTTATTCTTCTATCCCCCTTATGCAGCTTTCTTTTATCATCTCAGGTCTGTAACTCAGTGTGTGTGGGAAGATGGCTGGAGTAAGATTGCTTTTTCTAGCTAGGTGTAGGAGGTTTACCACTGGATGTGGCTATTTTATGAGTCTCTTTTATGGTAGAAGGTTAATGCATGGGAACAAAGAGAAGCTTGTTGAATCTTAAGGTAAATAGAGGATTAAGGACTTCAGTAGGTGTTATTCTCCAGTTCTATCTTCCCTATAATCTTGTAGGTCGGATTTGCCACAGGAAGACTGTGTTAAAAAAAAAATGCCATCCTGAGGTGAGAAAACCAGGATATGAGTGAAGATCTTGAATAGTAACTGCTGCTGAGGTTTTAGCTTGTTATGGAAGTTTCTGTATCATTTGTATGATTTCTTACTGACAAAGACTGCAGTTGGACTAGTACTCTGATCTCTTGAGGCATGGAGACATTTGTAACAGCTACCCTTCCTTCTGTTGGGTAATCCTGAAACAGATGTAATGGTTCTCAGTGTTTTGATTGTTAAGAACTTTGATCCTCAGTATGGTGGTAGGAAACAGATGAATATATGTCAAGAAGTATCAATGAAGTATTATGTCCTACTCGATCTCTATGCTATTAGACAATAAAGAAAATTATTTATAGTTGCTGCAAACATCCAAGATTAAAGATCTGTTTCTCTTGAAGCATACCACATATATATGTATCTCTGTGTCTATGTATGTAGAGCTAGCATAAGGGTGGCTTGTTCACGTACATAGGCTTAAAAACCTGTCTCTGCTGAAGCCAAGGCAAGAAGTTACCCTGACTAATAGAGATAAAACTTTGTGGTATTGTACGATCTGTAAATGTTCAAATACTTAGGCACTTTTACATGAAGGTTTCTATGGGATTTTTAACACAGAGCTGACACATTTTGGTGGGAAGGTTTGTTTTCAAATAACTTATTCATTGTTAAAAATAATACTACATTGGTGAGTTCAGTAGTTGGCTTGTTTTTGCAGGTAGCTTGACTACTGTAGTCAGAGTTTACTCATTGTGAGAAGTCAGACTAGGCTTTGGATAAGCATAGACCAGATGTGTTCGGTGACCCAAACAATTTCTGCAAACAGAAAAATACTTAATGAATATTTCACCTGTTTTAGCATCTGCTAATTTGAGTATGCCTTAACAGTAAGATATGTTTTGCTGATGCTTCTACTTTAAAACCTTTCTCGCTTTGGATGTGAGTTTGTAAATACCCTTTTCAGGATCTTTGTTTTCTGCAAGTTAAGTGAGGAAGGGCACAAGACCTTAGTTTCATCAGAAGCAATTTTGTTCTAGGTTATTAATTGGTTATATCTTCAAGGCTGAGTGAATCATAGATTAGGTTTGTGGCAGGGAAGAGGAGAAACTTGTATAGTTGGACCTAAGATTTCATGTGGGAGCAAGAAGAAATCAATATAGAATTCTAGCTAGGGAATTCTAGTCTGTGAAAGATGTGACCGTGATGTCAGTTATTTGATGTAAAGTGATAAGATTTTTCATTTTTAAGAAAGTGCCCAAAAGCTACTGTAATAAAAACACTTCTGGATGAAATTCCTTGGCTAGCATTCTGCAGTAGGTAACTAGCTAAGCACTGAAAGCCTGCAAAGCCAAAGATGTTTTTTCTTCCTTAAGTTCAAGCTAGTAAAAACGTCATTGCTGAGGATTTAGCAGGTGAGCACTTGCATGCAGATTTATTGAAGCTATGATGGTTTTTACATTGAGCAGAGAAATAGGAGCACTTCACTTTGCGTTATTTAATTCTGTTGACCTAATAGCTGCGTTGCTGGTGGTCTAGAAGGTGATCTTTCTAAAGAAGTCTTCAGAAGGAAAAGTAGGTAGATTAAGTAGAAATTCCCAGCTTTATGACAAAGTTAGAAACATTTAGGAGGGAAAGCAAATTCTTCTGGTCACAGTTTTCAAAGCAATGGAATTTCTTTGACAGCAGAAAAGATGCATAGAAAATTGTTGATAATGTATACATAGTCCAGGTGTTAATGCTCTTCATCAAGGTGTGCAGTGTTTTTTGTGGAATTAGCTCATTGATAAAAGAAATATGATGAACTCTCTGAAGTGCAAGATAGTGTTAGAATAGTGGTCAGGCACTGAGGAGAAACTGTGGAACAAAGAAGATGTGAGCAAGTGTGGTTGGAAAGATGGTTAAGAACTTTGCTCTTTCTATCTTGCTTAGTTTTCTGAAATAAAAGCAGGTCTGCAAAACAGGAGTTTACAGTGTGATCTATAGTAAAATGGAGTGCTGTAATTTGAGAGCTTATTTTTGTATGCTCAAACGCAAAATTAAAATGCTAAAAGTCTTCAATATAAGCTAGCTCATTTGCTAGTCAGTCACTCAAATACAACTCAGCTGAAATCAACTTGTGTAAATCAGTCTCATGTGTTTACTTGTCAGACTGGGAGATCTGCTTTGTTTTTTTTCTTTTGCATTATCTATAATTGAAATGTTGCCTTTTTTTTGAGAATGTTTTGGTTACAGATGTATAATGTTTTGCATGGCTCCAGAGTCAGTGTTCAATTTGAAAGATGTATTACACCTAAGAAGCGTTTAAGATTAAAAGGCTCTATTTGGGGGAAGTAAATGACTATAGTGCCATTTAAATCTGCTAGGGTATTTACTATATAAAAGAAAAATCTTTGGAGTTTTTTTTTTGTACTCCTGGAGACCAAAGCTTCAGAAGGCTTTATAGCAATACATGTTTGGAGATAAAACTGTATTTTTATAGCTCAATTTCCAAAGTGGGAAATGCCTAACTCTACAAATTGGTACCGTAGCTAAGGAACTGTAAGAGGCAGGAAGAATGAAGTGCTTAGAAAATGAAGATCATTAGCAGTGCTACACTTCTATGTGTGTGCGTAGTCTTTAATCAGCCTTAGGATACATGCACTTGACAGTATTATTCAGCCAATAATCATAGATATTAGTATTTATAATTTGACAATAATGAAAGATTAACTGTAACTATGAACCATTCATCTTAGTGGTGACTCCGTTCAAATGAAGGGAAAAATGTCTACGCTTCTGTACTGGACCATGCTTGACAGCAGTGTGGGGGGGTTTCCGTAATGCTGTGGGTGTTGTGGCTTTCTGGTTTTCATCTGACTGCTTGATCATGCTCTTTACTTCTATTATTGTATTTTTCCATAACGATAAAGTGATTATACACATCAAGAGGAAAAGGGGTAACACATTTTTGCTAATTTTGTCATTATTTTTTTTCTCTTTGCTGCCTGAGTAGGACCAGCTGAAGGTTTGACTGTTGTCAGTGCTTTGGTGCAGGCTGAGCTGATGGGCTTACTGGTTGCTAAAATGAGAAATATCTTATACATTTTAGGGCTGATTGGAGGTGCCAGAAATACTAAAGAATCGATACTCAGACATATTTAGGAAGCCAGATCCTAGTTGATAGAATTGCAAATGCTGATGCCCTTCGTGAAAATCTCAGCTTTGTGATTTGGGATACTTTCTCTTCTTATGAACACTGTGGGTGTGGTGTGGAAAGGGAGGATAAAGCATCCTCCTTGAGATGAATGGGGAACTTGGCAGAATGAGAGTGTCTCCAATAACAACATGGTGAATTGAAGAGGCTGTCCTTCCACAGATGAACACAGCATTAGGGACGTGACAGCTGGCAGGAGAAGAAAGCAAGAAAGCAAAGCTTTGGGCTCTAATACTTGACTTTTGATGTTTGAATTCCAGCATCAGCTGGAATTCTCTGTGTTGTCTTGCTCCAACTCTCTCCTCTAGTTAATTGCTGAGGGAGAGGGACCCAAAAGCGAATTAACTCTCGGGATGAAAAATTTAGGCCAATGTAGATTGTTTCATTCAAATCAATGCAAGTGCAAGACGAAATAGAAAATTCTGAAGCTTTCAGTGTTGCTGTATTTCACAAATTATCTAAAGCTCCATCCCATCTCTGGAATTCCTACCTCACCTGCCTTCTCAAGGAGTTGAAATGAACAGGAAATCAATAAGATAAATGGGAACATCAGTGTTTGTATGATTAAAGTTTTGGGCAACTACAAGTGTTTTCAGCCATAGTGTTTGCATTTACTTGGACTATTTCTATTTACCGAACAATTAATTCTGAGCTGTTCTTGCTGTTTCTTCTTGGAGAGATGCTTGCAGAAGGAGGCCTGAATGAGATGTCTTGCAAGCTAACTGTGCCAAACCCTGACTGTCTTTGTAATCAGGACAGGGGTCGCCTACTGGCGGAGCCTAGATTACGCATTGAAAGATCCAGTCTGACTCATCATCCTTTTAGGCTCAGATTACCTGGACACTGTGCCAGTGTGTCAGGTGGTCATGAGAATAGCTGAGAGGTTTAAAGTGACATAGGAAGGGTATGTAGAATAGTGCCAGTGAACCACAAAACCAGTCAGGATCTTGACCCTGATTTGAGACATGAGGTCCTGAAAGTGTGTGTTGTGGGGTTTTTTTTGGGAATATGATTCAAAACTTGCAGCTGCTGGGAATGTGAGCTTCACCCTGAAACAACAAAATCACACCCTTTGTTTAGATGCTAATTGTCAGATGGATGCTGGTAGTTAAATTATGTACTGAATTCTGAGTTTTATTCAAATTTATTAAACCCCCTAAATAACTGACCATGTTCTACCTCTGTCAACCTTGACCTAGACAATAGTGCTATCCCTGAGACAAAAATGAAATTCAGTAGCAGGACAGTAACTGAGAAGCCAACAGAAGATTGATTGTGCTTTGTCTTGATCCAGCCAAGCTTAATGATACGACTTCCAGTCTACGAAAGTTGTCCTTGTTGTACGTTGATCTCTTATGTATTTAAATGCTCTACAGGATCTTTAGGAAAACTTTTGTCCTGGTTCCTGCTTGGTGGTTAAAAATACAAAGCTCTCTTTGTGTCTTTTGCTGGTATTACGCTATAGTTAGCCCATTGCCTGGCTATACAGGAATTCTCTGTCACAGTTTGGAGGAAGTTATTGCAGTAGTGAGCACCAACTACAGCAGATAAAACAGTTTGAAAGAACTATGGAAAAACTTTGAAGTTTCGTTTCCTCAGCAGCCCTAACATCCGCTTTAATTTCTCATATTTGCTGCCTATAAGCCTCTTGCTGGCTGAGAAAAAGAGAGTATTGTCTCTCATCAACAGCAGGACTGTTAGCCAGCCCTTTGACTCAACAGGAAAATTTTGAGCTTTTGCAAAATTTGCAGTTGAGCAGATGGACTTCACTCAGGAGGCCAGAATGACACAAAGGGAGCCCTTAGTTTATAGGGCAGAGTTTGGGTCTGTCTCCAGATTGTCAACTTTGTGTTCTCTGCAGACAAGGCTGGTACAGAGAAAAGAATACAAGACCAAGACTGAAAGAGAATCCTCTGATGAGTGAGAGCACAAAATGTGGGTCAAGATGTTTAAAACCACTCTCTAGTTCTTCAAGCTTGATAAATAATGTGAAAATAGGAAGACTCATACACTAGAAGCTTTGCTGTCCTTTCTTACTCAGCACGTCTTACAATTAGCAGACATGTAGAGAGTTTTTGAATTGTTTCCACCAAAAATGTTGAGACACATCATTATGACCTTGCAAGACACAGGGTTCCTTTCTGGGACGACTTCACTTACGATTTTCTGAGCAGAAAGAGCTTAATGCACCAGCAATGCAGAATCTGGCTCAAACTTCACACAGTGACCTGAAAAAGTGATTAATGCAAGAGGATAGTCTTTCTTCTCCAGAACTAGGAATTGAAGAGATTGAAGTCATAGAGAAGGGAAGGAAAATAAAATAAAAAAAAAAAAAAGAAGAAAAAAAATAATTAAGAAATACAGTAAGGCCTAGGAACTCATTTACTTTCCCTCCTCGTGAGCTTCCTCCTTTATTGGAGGTTGAGGCATCAGCATTTGACCTACAGGACTTTAAAGAAGAAACTCAGGACAGATTGTTCCCAAAGGATTTCTTTGATACTGTGGTCAAACAGTCATAAAAATTCCAGAGCTGCAACTGGCAAAGGCAGGGGGAGGAGTAAGATCAAAAAGGAGAAATACTGATAGTAAAGAGGAGCCTGATTCTTTCCCCTTAGGAAAAGATTTGTAGATAATTCAAGCTTTCCTTGAAGGAAAACCCTGAAATGTCAACATTGTGGTATTTAAAAAAAAAAAAAAAAAGACAACATTCAGCCATCCACTGATTTTACTAAAGTATCGGTCTTCTGGTGTAACATATTGAAAAATAAGTAAAAAAAAAATAAAAAATTAGAGGCTTAATTGACACTATATTAAATCTCTCCCTAGCAGTATTTCCCCACTTTATA
>VWZK01015426.1:35945-70635 GCA_013396935.1 Baryphthengus martii | reverse complement strand
ACTTGGATAATATATATTATCCAAGTGGAAACCTTTGTACTTCCCTAAAGAAATGAGGCAGCTGAAAAGAGTACAAATATAAACAGTGGCTCAATTTACGTGCCTTCCATTCTAAGGTTACGCACAGAAACCATTACTGATAGTCTTAAGACAATGGTTTGGAGAGCCTTTAGCTATAGCAACTGGACTGAACAATAATATAAATTATTGTTCTTGCAAATGGAAAAATGCCTTTCTACCAAGTCATAAGAAGATCAAAATCTAACCCAGTATTGCATATATGGTTGACACTTTTAAAAAACAGACTTCAGCTTTGCAAGATTGAATAAATCGAAGTCTGAATTCCAATTAGAAGTATTAGATGAGTGAAAAGGCTAATTATTCCTATGGTCTTAAATCATTGATGCTATAGTAGTGATAATGATCCAATGATCAACAGCAAGACAAATTTGGTAGATTGAGAGTATGACTTTTATTATACTAACTAGCATATTAGCAATGAGCAGACAAGCCTTTGGGTACTTCAGGTCTGAAATAAAACCACTGAACTTCCAAGTTAAACACTGACTGCATGATTAACAACACCTTTCAAACATAAGTTTAGGATTAAAAAAAAAAAATCCTAAATCCAGTGTAAACAAACAAAAAAAATACCAATTATCTATTTCTACAGCAATGATTGTCAATTTTTATGTCACTCAGAATGAGAATCACCTTAATACTTTTGCTTACACTTCCTCACCTTCTCCTGTACTGTGTAGCTGTCTGCTACAGTGCTCTTCTGACTTCTTATTAAACAAGAGCAATTCTCACCAGCTAGTCTATGGTAGGGAAATTTATTGCTTTCATTCCACACCTGAAAGTGAACTGACGTGTCCAAAAGCTTGTCTTTTCAAAGGATATGGTTTAGAATAATAGAAGATACTTCCTCGATGTAAAAGCATTATCTTAAACACTACTGTAGCATGAAGATGTTTATCTGTCCTACAGCTGGCTGCAAGAACAATTAACAAAAGCGCCAATTACAGATGCCCAGACAAAAATCTTAGGAGTTCTACCTTCAATTTTTAAGACAAAGTATTTCTTTGTATTCAAGTATCTTTGTTTAACTTTAAGTGATTGGTTTTAAATGAAACATGTAAATGCACACTAACCTCACTTAACATGTTTATTTTAATAGTTAATGACAGATTTACTTCCAATATCTATTTTATTCTTTTTGGAAGAATGTAAGACATTATATCAAAACATACAATGCTTAGTAGTGATTGCATTCCACATGGAAACCACTTAATTACAATAAATGTTCTAATATTTTTTTTCACTGAGATTTGTTTTTATATATGTGCCATCTGTTCTCTGACAGCCAAGAACATGAGTCAGGTTGACAACTTCAGACAAACTTAAAGGCAAAAGGCAGACTTCCCTTCAGGCTCTGCCTGCAGAAGTATCTGCCTGATCAAAACCATTCTATTATACTTTATGAATCAGAATATTTTGTCTGGAGGGAACACGAGGTTAAAAAATACTACACAATATAAAGTAGAGGGAAGAACAGCACTGAGAGAGAAACACTAGCAGGGTAGAGGGAGAGAGAGTTGCCCACTTTATGTAAAACACGTAATACAAAATATCTTCTCTTAAGAGGGACAAAACGAAGAAATGAAGATGAGAATGAAGCGATGCCACTTCAGCACACTAAAAATGAAAAGTGTGTTTGCCCTGAGAGGGCAAAATTTAATTTTGCAGATTAACAAATTTTTTTGCTGAGTTTGAGTCAAATATTGACCTAGAAATACTGTCTTGTCTCTTGCTTTCCCACAGAAGGCCCTTTCAATCCAAAACCTGCATGCCTGTTTAATTAATGTCAGTAACAGAAAAAAGTTTAATCCATTTAGAACATATAGTCATGCAAAGTACAGCGAAAATTAAAGGAGGAGTACAGTACACAGTTCTAACACTGAATGGGCAAAATGAGAATTGAAAAAAAGAGTTATCAAACCTTATTTGGCTTTATTAATGATGCAGTATTATTCACAAGAGATGCTGATTGACTGTCTTGGCACTGAGAACACCAATGCCAAGAAAACAATAATAAAGAGACAAAAGCAAAGATGGAAGCAACATTCTCCTTTAAGATTACAGCAACATGTTTTATCGAGGTTTCTTTGGAATGCTAAACTTTTTTTGTGGCTAAAAAAAAAGAAAGAAAAGAGACTGCTATTTTAAGAGAAATGAAACTTCAGAACATTCAATATTGCAAAGTAGGCTACTTCCCCTCCCAGACAGGAAAAGCAGGGAACACAACTTTTATAATCTAACAGAGTATTTTCAGCAGAAGTGCAGCTGGGAGTTAGTTCATTAACAGTGCAATACATATCCCATTGCCAGCAATGGGATAAAGCATGGGAAAGCTGGTGACAGAAGCAAACAACTACTTAAGCCACATCACTAACTGAAAACTTGCACTGTCTTCCAAACTAAAAGAAAACAATGGTCAGAAAAATGCGTATGTAATCACATTATATATAAGTTTTTACTTTATGACGATCAGTGTTACACAGTGAAGCCAATATATGGGAAACAAATAGGAACAAGCCTCGACTTCAGTTGAATTCTAATATGGAAACGTGATATTAACATTTCACTTCAGAAATATAAAGTTACTGTCACATTGTTGTATGATGACACTGCCTTTTAAAGCAGATTGTACAGCAGCTTGAAAAAACGACATTCTTTCCTCTAACAAGTTGAGTAAGAAGGAGATTGCAATTTTAGTGTTAGACTGATCACTTTATTTACTCTAAAACTGCTAACACTTAATACATCTCCATAGCAAATGCTCTTTGCAATTTCAACAGATGCAGTATTTTCAAAGAAACATTTAAAATATAGACAAATATGGCATCAAAAAGACAAAAGCAAAAGTAAGTTAATTGCCAGAATATTTCTACCAGTAAAAAGAAACCACCAACAAGCAATTGTACACCAGACCATAACCAGGACACTCAATCAGCATTAAACAACTCAGAGTTAAATACAACTGCTTGGGATTCTTAGAAAATTTTCACCATTTCACAACAGAAAGGATGTTTTAAAAATTTAAAATATTAATTATTTTTACATTATGTTACGATAAACAAAATGTTATTCTTCATTTCTTAATTGATTCTGCAAAATTACAAAATGCAAAGTAGATCAACCAAGAAACTACTGAAAACACAATGGGCTGGTGAATGGACAACCATATTTGTTACGGTGATAATTTATCTAGGCTAGTTTCTTAAACTGTGTACTGTACTTACCCCATTCCACTCTACGCTCATACTCACTTCCTCGCCTCCATCAGGACCGCTCTCGTACTTTACCACATCAACATTGAGGCTCTCTCGGCTTCGCCTTTTCTCTATGCTCTCAGGGTCATTCAGCACTTCAGCAACTCTCTGTTTATGAACATTGTCAAGACCCTGAGAGAGAATTAAGATAAAATTGGCAAAGATTTTATTTTACTACAAGCTGTATTAATCTAAACTCACACACGATAACTGTTCTCTAGAAAGAGGCGAAACCAACCCTTAACTCCATCACCCTGATTCTGCTTTCAAGGGGCAGTTGAGTTGCCCTATATATGCTGCAGGAATCAACGCAGCACAAAGCGGAGAGACAGTCTAGTAGTTTGAGAATTCAATGACTTGCCATTCTCTTCCTTGTTCCCTATCACTTGTCGAAGCCTCAGGGTGTTCACGTCACTTACCTGAAGCTGTCTGGTCACCAGTTTAATACTTAAGCAATTTACAGATCATGAACAGTCAATGTAATTCTAAGTTTTCCACCTATCCAATGGTGCAGTATTCACTCACCTTTGGCAAGAATGTAGCAGGTGTCCAAATATCTAATATCTAAGACACAGGTCGTGTTAAGTTAAAAATACTGACCTATGACACTTGGCACAGTAGTGCAATTTATCCTTCAGAAACAAATCAAATAGAAAATAAGTTTATAATAGACTACATATATATATAGTCAACAAAATATGCTTACTTTGTTTTGAAGAATGCCCATCAATTACCAAATAATCCTTTAAATATCTTAAAAGTGCTAAAATAACTTCCATGAAAATCCTGCACTAAAGTAAAGGCAAATTCTTAAATGAAGAAACTAGAAAGTAACAAGGATGAAGTAATACTTATTTTCAGTTTTGCTTACTTTATAATAAACCTACTCCATATCATAAATGGCATTTCCTGACTGGAAGAGATCCAAGGTGAATGCCTTACACCTAAGAATATATTCTGCATGTTTCACTGTGCAGCATTATCAGTAAACACAGCCAGGGATCTGTGCAACAAATCCATGAAGTCTATCACAACAGAGAATGGGAAAATCATGCCAAAATTAGACTTAAAAGTAACGAGCATGAATAAGAATTAATGTTGTTTTAGTTGTGTGGAGAGGTCAGGTTCTTGATTCCCATATAGCTTCTTTTCTCAAACTTAAGATCAGAACAGCTCTCCCTAATGGATTCTACACACAAGGAAGGATGAAAACAACATACAGTCTTCTATTTTCACTTTCACGTGGCTGAATGGTGCAGAAAAGCAGCTAGAGCTCTCAGAGACTAGAGAAGCGTAAGCTCAAAATGACTTCTACATCAAAACCTCCAGCAGCGCAGAAAATGACAAGCACAACATGATTTAAAATCACCACTAAGGTGGTGATGTATCACATCCAGACTTTAGGTTCTTGTTCCAAAAGCTATCGTTACTCCTTTACCTCACATACTAAATGTAATGAAGGGACAGCGATCTGTACCTTCTCTGTTTGATTCTGTCATGAAAGATGAAGGACTTCACTTGGCTTGAAAAATCTCCCCTGTAGATCCCAGCAGCTTAAGCAAACAAAATGTGTGCAGAAGACAGCTGTGAAGGACTGGTGCTTTTCCACACACATGGAACAAAAGTACCTCTTGCTTTTAGCTCAAAAAGGGGAAATGCATTAACCCTGCCTGTCCTCCTTCACTTTAATGACTCAGAATAGAAAGGTAGTGTTCCAGTGCTGCTAGTAACACAGCATTATTTCCTACATGTCCAAACCTAGTGCTGTGTGCAATGCGCTATGTTATGGTATAATGATGTAAGTGGTATATGATGCACCAATGAAAATCTGAGGCGTGTTCAAGAAAGCAGCAGCAGCAAGCCTCTCATACTTAATTCCTAGTAATCAATTCCAAGCTTCCCAGTAAAAATTTGAACTTGAAAACTGGTGTTCTGTTTTGTTTGGTTTGGATTGTTTTTATATTAACAAAAAGGAAACCAACATAACTACAAGGTAAGATTTCTTACAGTCGTCTTCTTACTATTATATTATGCAACTTATCCTGGTTGTACCTGTTCACACTAAAAAACTATCATGTGTAATGACAACATAAAACTCAGAACTAAACATTAAGATACAGTGCACATTAATTTCTTATTTTCAAATCACATTCGAATGAAACACTCCAAAAATGAATCTTCAGGAAAAGTATATGAAAATCATCCTCAGTAAAAAAAAGTATCTTTATCCACTATTTCCTTCAGACCCTTGAATATTCCTTGCTGAAGAACCTTTTGCCCAGACTCATACTTTCCTCTTACCAGTTTAATTCCGGGTTTTTTTGGCAAACACTTGCAAGTTTTTCATCATTTTTGTGGAAGAAAGAACTTATATCAAAGTAAACTGTTGCTGAATTCTCTAGAAGAGCAAGAGAAGAGGTTTTTGCCAGGAACCTTTTTTGCTCTCTCCCTTTTCCTGAAATCTGCTTCTATATACAACAAACACTGCAGTATCATTCTTTAAAATACAAGTTCAAATCATTATAGCCAATGAAAGACCCAGTCCATTATCAATCCATCATCTGAGTCCATTCACTTGACTTTAGAACTTGAGTTTAGAATTTTACATGGACTTAAAAAAAAAAACCCACCAAATAAACAAAAAAAAAAAACAAACCGTACTTCTGAAAAAAATTATTTGTTATTGCATAAAAATGATATTAAAATTGAACATTCCAAGTATTTTTTTTTATTCACTTATATTTTCTTATTTCCCTTTCATTTTAAACCTGACTCACAAGCCATGTTTACTTGTCCAGTCTCATGTACTTTTATAAAAGACATTGTATCAAATCATCCAAAAGGGAGAGGGAATACGAAAAGCCAGTAAAATTCCAACAAAAAAGACCAAACTCTCTCCCACATTCTAAAACTGAGAAAGAGTTACTTGAACAGCAGATTTGAGAGCACAGAGAGCGCAGAGAACTTCTCCACATTAAAAGAATAACCTCCCCTTAAACTGACATATCCATCCCATTGGTTTGCAAAAGTAACAGGAACAGCAACTGATAAATTTATACTGCTCTTCTAAAGGTCTGCAGCAGTCAGTCAGTTTTATGCAGAAACAGAACATAGCTGTAAGTTTAATGGCTCCTTATTAAAAACAGAACAGCATTAGTGGCAAAGGAGATTATCAGCAGAAACTCTCCCTTTTCCCCTAGCTAGTCTCTCTCCCAGGACATCCAGTGAACCGAGGACTGCTGGCCAACACACTGTTTTCTTCTCTTCCACTTTCCACATAATTTACCCCCAATTTGAATCATGCCTCCAGTTCATGGTGCCACTGTCCCCACAGTCCACAAATGTTAAGACATTACCATTTTATTATCAACTCAGACTGAAATTAGAGCATGACACTAGGCACCAGACATTGACTATCTAGAAGTTTAAATATTCTGCATGTAAGATAGATACTGAGGCTGAAAAAAACCTGCAGGACCACAACGCAGAAATATCATTAAGGCAAATATTCCTACTTGCCTGTTTACGAGATCTCATTGCTGCCTCTTCTAATGTTTCAGCAGCTTCAAATTTGCCCTGTCGTCTGTAAAGTGCCCCAAGGTTCTTTAAGGTAGTTGTTACTGTTGGACTATTTAGAGAAAAAAAGAAATAAATAAATACACACATGCGCGCTAAACTCTTCTCAATTTACAAACTAATTAAAACTTAAATGAATACAGTATTTATCATATTTTTTGTAATTACTTTATGTGTTTTTTGAAATACAGTATGCTGTACTTCATGCACAGCTGAAAGGCGTTAAACAGTTTTTTTTCCAAGTGCATTAACAGCTACACTATGATTAGTCAACAGCCCCGAAACTGGAAGTTAGTACCTAGCCTCTAGGTGTACTCAAGAGAAACCTGGAGTGCTAATCCTCAAGTTTCTCAGATACACCTCAAAGTGAAAATTTAGTTCTGAGTGTGTCCAACTGAATAATTGTGAAGCTTCCAAAAAATATGCCTACTCATGCATACAGTGACCATTACTGTAGCATGTATTAGACACAAAACAAACTAACAGTTCCTTTCATCAGCTTTTACTTAATACCCATTTTCAGTTTCTATGCATTCAATCCACGCTTGAACAATAAAAGGGAAGAAAATAAAATCGCACATTCCATTAACAAGTCTCACACTCCAAGCCATTTTTGTTTCAATGACACAAAACAATTAGCTCAGTCACAGTATTGTTGTGTGAAGTTTTGCTTCAGTAACAGCAGAGAAAGATTTCCTTGTGCATTAGAATGAACTAGTACATGAAAAACAAACCAACAAAATGTATTGCACCCAGAGTTTAGGAATGAGAAAAAAAGAGCAGATTTCAACAGTACAAAAGCTCTGTTCTTGTTAAATACAATAATTCAAACACTGAAGGAAAACAAAACCCTCACTGAATGTTATGAGTAATAGGTGCAGGTTTTTTCTTGCAATGCACCACCTGCATGTTAACCAAAAAAAAAAAGGCAGTTAAGGAACAAAATCAAAGCAAACAAAATATTTTGCCAAGTATAATCCAATTTAAAGTCTTTGTTTCTCTTCTCCTATTTTAAAGTAGATGTCTCTATTCACACAAAACTATATTCTTCACACTTTAGAAACTTAAATAATGCTGAATTATGGCAGTTTAACTTGTGCCAGCTAGAAAACTTGAGGCTCAGTTACTTGCATAGTCTCCTTTTTGCTTCTGGTCCTCTCTAGAGGTCTTGCTGGAGCAGGGAGAGCACGTATGCCAACCAACCGTTTAAAAAGAAGGAAGGGTGACCTATGCTTCCATATGAAGGACTGCCAAGAACACAACTGGTGATTCTTCATGTCACTTACTAGATCCTACCAGCTGAGATTAAAAAGCAGCGTGGGAATATGACAACTTCTACTGTGTTCCTGAAACCCAGTCTGGGAGCTTGAATTTTTAATACTATAGTCTTTCTAGTACTAAGCAAGCATCCTGTTTGGTTTCCTTTTTAAACGTGCTTTAATATAACATTTCAGAATGCTGGTATTGATTGCCATGTTGTTTGTCCTGTAATGAAATTACCCACCTGTCAACTTTGCAAGCTTTGTACCAGCCACCATATTCACCAAAAGATGTGCCATCTTTTTGCTTTCCCTAATAGAAAAAAAAAAAAAGTTGGGAAAAAAAAAAATAGTCTTTGTAATTTAAATAGGTAAAAGCTTAAAAAAAAAATTATGACAATGGCCTTACTTTGCATTCTTCCCGCTCTTCTGCATGCATCCAAATAGGCTTATTCTCATCTGATGAAACATAAGAAAATATTTTATAGAAGTACAAAACTACAAAATATTGTTTGTTCTGAAATGAAGTTGTAAACCAGGGAATCATACTATTACCACTATAAAAAAGCTCACTGCCCATACTACAAGCAGCACATAAATAAAACATGCACCTCTTTTACAGTTTTACAATTCTTTCTTCTTTTCTTATCTGAACTTAGTTACTTCTGAGAAGCTCTGAAGTCTATATGTTGCCATCAATTTGTCATGTGCCTAGTTCTGTGCTAGAAAACATGAGTTTCTTTCTTTTATCATAACTACTTTGACATCTACTAAGTGGTGGCATATGCTACTGTCATGGAATGCAATGAAAATTCTTCACTGTCATTTATAGTTGATAAAATGCATTTGACTTCCATACACAGTGTAATTAAGAATTTAAGGGTATTCTCCCCATTCTTCAAATGTACTAATGGAGGAGTCGCATGAGCAACATATCTAGTGTATCATTAAAAGTCCTGCACCGCCTTTTTTCTGTCACTGCAAAGTGACACACATTTTTATGCCTCTGTAAAAATACCAAAATCGGTTCTGCTTGGGTATGAGATAAGTTACACTAGAAATACAATCCATAAAACCAACCTATCAAGTCTACCTCAAGTAAGAGCAACTACTTTTAAACCAAACTTTACTGCTGTATCTAAACACTTTCTCATGATGAATGCACTTCAGCGCATCTATAATCTCACTTTTTAGCCCTACCACAAGCAGCCAACAATTTTAACCGGGATACAATTAACTTTCTGTAGATTTTATTTCATAATAACAGCAAAAATGAAACATACATTCAAATCTAGGGACTTAGTTTCTTACCATCTACAGAGCCAAATTCCCGTTCGTGAGCACGAGTAAGAATCTCTTTGTATAAAGTTTCCGCTTGCTTAAATTTGCCCTGTTTTAGATAGCAGGATGCCTAAAAACAAAATACCGCCCGCAAAAGATATCAGCACACTGTTTTATTTAGCTTGATAAATAGTAAATACAATGCATGTTGAATAAAGCTGCATTTCAATTCATCAGAAAATTTTACCTTTCCTTAGATTATGAAAGGCTTACCAGGTTATTCTTTGTTTTTGCAACATTGGGATCATCCGGTCCCAGCTTAGTTTGGTAAATTTCCAGTGCCCTCTGATAGTAGTATTCCACCTCCTCATATTTACCCTGGTTCTGGCACAGCAAAGCCAAGTTATTTAATTGTTTGGCAACATCAGGGTGATCTTTCCCCAGGACCTGAAAATGAAATAACCTTGTATTAAACATCCTCCAATGATCACATCAGAGCTTAGAAACACATCACTTAGAAGTACCCCATTAGTTTTTTATTCCTCATCAGTTCAACATGAGGATGATAAAAGTAAAATTTGCATTTGAAAAATACAAAAGTCACTCAATTCCGTTGCAAACTGAAAATATTGCAGAACAATTCATTAACAGGAATAACAGTATGATAACATTATATGCAGCGTATTATACAAAGCCTGAAGATGGAGGTATTCAGTCTCGTGGACTACAATAAATATCTACATAGTCATAGAATAAGCCACATAAAAATTTTAATAATGTTTTATTTTTAATTCCAATGCTGTTGTTGAATCAAAGATTATTTAACTATCAAAGGGGAAATAGAAAGGTAAAAAAGGTCAATTAAAAAAAAATACAGAATTTAGAATACACCCTGAGTTCTGCCATAGTAGTAGTGAGACTACTGCAATTTACTACTGTTTTGAATTTCAGATGCTGCAAACTACAAGGGCATTGCTAACTCTGTGGCTTATATAGCGGATCTACCCAATCAAAACATACAAGTCAAAGTATTTAACTCTGCCCTCTCCCTCAAAAACACCCATTGAAAGGTGCTGTATTCTCTTACTTATACCTTTTCTCTGATTTCCAGAGCTCGCTTACACAACGGTTCAGCTTCTTTGTACTTTCCTCGCTTACCATAAAGTACTGCAAGATTGTTTAGAGTTGCTGCCACCTGTCAACAGTAGAGAAATATTAATTACACTGGAATTTACTGATATAAATACCTGACAAATGAACACAACTGCAATGCACAGAGGAGACCCATTGAAACACCCAAATGAAGAAATAATTATTGAATGCATACATACGCGAACAAGGAAAGGAAACAAATGAAATCACAAAATACTTTTGAGTGATTTGTGGAAGTGTCATTCAGTGAATACATTTTCTTAGTATGTTCTTCTCTTACAAAGAGCTGCCCTGCCTCATACAAGCTACATGAAGTGAGATATCACATTCATTTTAAACGTGAAGCACAAAAGCTTGATTCACATTTCATATAAAAGCAGCAGTAAAACAAATCACAAGTACCCCTTCAATCTGAGATGAATAAAGTGATTTGAGTAATCAAATTAAAATTTTTCTTCACAGATTATTTCCCATAGAAAACCCATGCAATCCAAAATCAAATATTTGCAGGTCATTCGTGGTGAAAAAGCATTGAACACAATGCTTTAAAGGTACTTTAAATATTTAAGAGAAAACAAAGAATGCTACATTGTGGCCTCCTACCTGTACTGTTAAGAGATAAGCCAGGTCTTAAAAACTTTCCTGTTGAGTTTAATATTAGAATGAGTTGAAAACGATTGCGTAAAACACAATGAAAATATGATATTGCGTGTATACAAACCGCTGGATGATCTTTGCCCAAAGTTTTTTCACGGATAGCCAAGGCATCATTCAGGAGATTTGCTGCATCTTTGTATTTGTTCTGGTCTCTAAATTTTAAAGAGTTATAATTAATACTGGGGATTCAGAAAAGAAAGTCATAAAAATTACAACTGACTTCAGTACTGGCCTAAAGATTCTAGTAAAAAGAAGAGCCACTGCAAATATATTTAGAAATTGAGAAATAAAGCCTGTAACAGAAGTTTTTTGCTGATTGAGGACTAGCACGTACTACTTCTATGCTGCTGTCCAGTTTACACCTCGAGAATATCTATAAGTGGGTAATCAAGACATGCTCCCTCAGCAGACAAAAGTACCACCAAACCTAACTCCATTCCCAAAGCAAAGGTCTGGGTAAAAATGCAGCGACTTGTCTGACATCTAAGTACAGGGAGACATAAATATTGCAGGACCCTCTTGAGGGTTTTAATAACAGAAGAAAAAAAAAAACAAAAACACACAAGGAAAGAAAACAAATGGAATGGAAAATAAATCAGTCAAAAAAAGTTAGTTATAAATAAATAGCTAATATTTGGTTAACTGATATTTATCTATGTCAGTATACAAACCTGTACACCAAAGCAAGTATGTTCAACATGGTGGCAACATCAGGATGATCATGACCCGAAGTCTTCTCCAGATCTTCAAGGGCTTGTTTACAGAGAGGTACAGCAACCTCATATCTGCCTTGGGAAGCATACTGAATAACAAGATTATGAAGGGTCCTTAATCTTGCCGGAATTTCATAACCACCTTGCTGGGCAGCAGCTGCTGCACTGCTATGCTGCTGTTGAACTGAAATAAATCGACAAGATTTCAAGTTGCTTACAATATGACTGTAACTAAAACATCTAACACTACTGCTCAAAGACACAAAATGAAACTCCAAGGTTTATTTCTTCAGTACAAAGCATAAGAACCCACTTCACAGCAGTCATGAACAGTAACAATGAAAATATGGCCACTTTATTCTTCATATTCTGCCCAGTATTGCATTAGTATTATTTTACCTATCTATTAGCTCAAATGGCCAAATGTAATAAACCAAAGAAGAAAGCAGGAAACTATTTCAGCTCAGCAAATCATTAACAGTTCTGAAGATTATATCCTAATTCTGCACTTACAAATATTGACATTTCCCTACGGAAAGGAACGTTAACATAGACATACCTGCAGAAAAGCTCAAATTATTTGTCCATTTTCTTTCACTCTCCTTCTCTAAACATACAATTTTTTGTTTCCCTTTGTTTGCTATACCAAGGAGTACTTAAGGGTGGTACATAAAGGAATAAACCACCTTGGATTTCACAAATAACAGTTGTGAGAGAAAAGGCACTGAGTCATGAAACCAGTGTCAAACTTTAGGTTTTACTTTATGACCCTCAGGCTTAGTAATTTCTTTTCCAGTAGATCTTGAACTCTGGTTGTTGCAACCTCCACCCTTCCACTCCCTCCTCAAATCTACTACCTTTTTCTCTTCACCTGGGAAGATTGAGAAAATTCGCTCTCACTCAGTTTCATCAAATTTTACACACTGCACAGGATAGGGACTCCAGCCTCAAGCCTGAGTTTCTTTCTATTAAGTAAAAAAATCCTCTTAGAGCAAGAAGGAGCCTTTTTATACCAGTGGAACCAAACAATTCTAAGCCTACACGCACAATCACTGCCTACCAAAGAACTGAAGCGTTTCAGTATTTTTCTTAAAGGTCAAGAAAATAACTGACATGTCAACTTTGACTTTTGTAACGCTAAATAAGGTAGATGGACTATACAGGTATATAAAGAGCTTTGCCATTTAATTCTCCTACTGTAAAATTCTAGGGAAGCAAAGATGAGCTCAGGAGGGAGTTGATGGTCAACACTAACCTATTCCAAACTCTTCAAGTCTGCCTTCCAGTGCTGGCTACGGCTAACTTTACCATGCTATCAAAAATGAGATGCATCTTCTGTATATGCCCATAAAGAAAATTCAAAACTCTGCTAATTATGAAGGAGGGACCCTTCAGACATTTCTCCTGAAAATATCTGTCTAAGAACCATTATACTACCAGCACACTGCATATACATGACAGTATCAATACGCTACATAACAGCTTCACATCCATATAGAAAACACATTCTCACTAAGCGAGGCTTATCTATTAGTGGTTTCTTTCAATCTCACTACCAAACCTATACCTCAAAATTCACTGCATATTCATCAGTCCTTCTGACATGAGGACAATACTTCTAGAATGTGTAGTAAACTTAAGGAAGACAACCTTAGCAAAGGACGAAAGACAATTTGAGAAAGATTTCATACTGAAATCTGCCCCAGAACGTTAAATCAGACCATTAAAAAGATTATTAACAGAATTCACCATCTGGGTAGACCATCAAAAAGCTTCAATGTTTCAGAGTCCGCCTCAATCACTTGGAACAAAACTGTTCCATTCTGAGGCCCACAGGAAAGACTGTGGGATGAATTTTGAAATCAAGTCAGTCCCAAGAACTTTACAACAGCTCGTAAACTCTCTTTAAAAACCTAGGACCCAGTTCTGTACGTATCAATGTACAGAACGTGTATCAATGACTGGTTTCCTTATTCTAGCAGAGGAACTCCTTCAGAGTCCCAGAGGGCCCCAAGCATGTATTCATTTATGTGAAGAGCACCTTTATATTCCGCATTGCAGCAACACACTAATGTTGTAATTTAAAGCACACTTACTTCCTTGTCCTTGGTCATCTTCATCATTGGGAAATAAATCATCCAAAGGCTCTTTGGTGGAATCCGTATCTTTATCCTCCTACAGAACAACCCCAAACCCAAACAAACTGTTACACTTAAATCTCAAGCATAAGGGACAGTCCATTCAATCAGCAATGGTAAAGGAAAACCCCACATCCAGAACTGAGGAATCAACAAGAATAACATTTCTCACAGAAGTTTTATGAAGGTCTTATGTTCAAATATATTTACACTCTCTGTCCCAAAACAATACAGGACACCTTCAGAAGCGCCAGGAATAGAAACCAGGTCTCCTAGATTTCAGTTTCAATTTCAGCACACAAGAACACATTTGCTGCTCCTACAGAGATGTTATACCTAATGAAAACACGCTGTGAAGAGTGAGCACTACTGAATGCAGAATTGTCCACTGCGCTTTTTTAGTCGTAAATGTAGTTATTAGAAGGACAAGGGAGAGGAATGAGGAGATCTGTATTTCTGAGCACTCAACTTTGACACAAATAACAGAATTTCGCGATTGTGACCTGTAAGGACTAAAAAGAGAAAAAAACAACAAAACAAACCCCTTGTAAGGAAGTTCATCTCCAATAGTCTCCACATGGAACCATATTATTTCTGCACAATCCATCAGTGTATATTGATTTCAAACACCCAATGATCATTCCAAAGCTCACAATCATATAAAATAAAACAGATCATTCCTCAATCCTGTTCCTTAAAGATGGTGCCCACACAATATAAATGGCTGAAGTTCTCAGAAACGTTAATCTCAGTAAGGAGAAAACCCTGTTTTTCTGGCTCTCCATCCAACACCTTTTCCCACAGAAGAGAAAAAGGCTTCTGCTGCTGGCATTCAAGTTCAATGGTGGCAGAGTGGGTGCTTTGCAAAAACAGCAGACTGATGGGACTAGATCCAGAAGGAAAGTTCGCAATTTTAAGCGTTCCGATTCCAACCTCATACTGAGTATATACAGTTGACTATTTCCAAAGGCTAACAACAGTGACTGTCCATATAGTTAGCAAAACTATAAAGATGCTTTGCTAGCTTTGGCCCTACTTGCCAATTAAACTTCAAATAATGGTGCTATTTAGGCCATCTGCAGATTACAGTTCAACAGTTAGCAGGTCAAAATCCCAACACTCCCTCCTCCTGCTCCTTTTCTAAACAGGCTTCATTGGCAGTATTTCAGCTACAAGTATCAGCTCATGAAAGAGCACTGAGAAGTTCTGTGTGCAACTGACCAAAACAACCCTCGCTACTCACAACACATTATAAAGGATTTAGTCAGGCAGTCAGTTAAGCATGACTAAAACGCACACATTTTCAACCATTACGTTGCTGAAATAATAGGTTATGAAAAACTTCTTTCCAAGACACAGTCGAGAAGGTCTAAACGCACAAAATTTTATCTTTCTCTACAGTGACATCTCACTTAAGGTAACAAAACAAAAGGAGAACAAGAAAGGCAGAAAATCCAAAAGTCTTCTACAGTGATAAGGTATTTCTGCAAATCAACATTTTATCTTTCTTGTCTCTTAATCTAAGCATATGTAACACAATGAGCTAGAAAAACACAACCAAAAATGTGCAGATGATCGCAATGTCTGGCAGAAGGTCCTAAAAGGGGATTCAATAACATCCTATCCTAGTGTAAACTCTCAATAGATACAAAAGCTGCACACTGATTTCACTAGATGAAAATTAAGTATTTTTCTTGCAGTCAAAATAAGCCAAGTCCCTATGTACTTAGAATCTCTAATGGTTTACATTCCCTACTGATTTTAACTGTTGAATTTACAGATGAAAATTTTTGGTTTGGTTCAGTTCTTCATAATTGTTTAAACTAATATGATACTAAGTAAGTATGGATTTTGATCCTCATATGTATTCTATTATCTACAGAGAGTAAAACATTTACTCTCTTAAAATAAGAATGAACTGAACTCTCAGAATTTTTCTGCAAATTATGTGACACTGGTACAAGATAAGCATTTTAATGACAAATAAAAAGCTTATATTTGTCATTTCTCGGTAATTTGTCAAATTACAACACAAGTAAACATAAGGTGCTTTTTACTATACAGCTACTTACTGATGGTGAAATATCATCATCATATTTTTTTAATTGATTCATGAATTCTAGATGTTTCTTTTCTTCCTCCAGTTGAGCCACAGATTGCTCACTCTTCTGTAGTTTCTGTTGTGTATTGGCTAGTTCATCCCGTAGCCACTGATTTTCCTGGCATAGCCGACGAACCTGAGCACGCAACTTCTGCTTCTCTGATTCCACCGCATTTAAGTGATTTGACAAGGCCATCATCACCTAAAAAGCAGAAGGTGTCACATAATATACTTCCTCTAGAATGCAGTCCTGTATTTAACATTAAAGCCTTTTGTTATTTAAAATCTACGTCAGCTACGAAATCTTGTAACCAGGTAGATTTCTCTTCTTTACAGATCTGGTTCTCACTCTTCCTCTAAACCTTTTTTACCACTTCTTCAGCCAAAATTAACTGAGAGGAACTCTTTACTACTGATCGTTTTTGATGATGCTACCAGAAGTCAAACTGGCTTAGAATTCCCTGAAGATTACAGATAATCTTAAAATATATTAATGTGCACTAGGATTTAGATTACTGAAACAGAAATTCCACTGTTTCTTCCCTTAACTCGAAATGGAGCATTAACACTTCTAACTTGAAGGATCACAAAAATGACCTAAGAACTAACACAAAGCTCTAATTTAGCAGCTTTCAGACAGAAAATAATTCAGATACATGTTTACAGTTCATAAGAATGAAGAGCTCAGCATAATAATGCCTCAAAGGGACAATTACACTTCTGAGATCTAAATGTGCAACTGAACACACAATTTATACAAACACTTCACGTATACATATCATAAACTTGAGTGTGCAGACATTCAATGTGTTTGAACAGTCACAATAAGGACAAAAAAAACCAGCATAGCCATAAAAGCAGTTGGATTGGTGTTTTTGCTAAGCAAAGTTAAATGAAAAAGGAGCTTTCTAAGTGAAAGCCAAACCTACATACAGAAGATATTCTCCTACGCTGTTTATGTAATCTCCATCTGACACACACGGAACAGCTGACAGCAATCCCAAGAAGCACACCTTGTAAGAACGAGCCACTGGTGATAACAGAAATCTTCTAGCTAATTTTGACATCTCCAAGTTATTAGTATTTCATCTGCTCAATTTCATATTTCTTTAAAACCAAGTTACCTTGAAGTGTTTTTAAATTAAATATTTCATGTGAAACAGATGGTGTCCTCAGCTAAAATAGCAGGTTTAAAAAAAAAAAAAAAAAAAATAAAAAAACCCACATCAAGCCTTTAAAAACTACTTTTTCCTATAAATCTAAGAAAAACTCCAAGTATCATTTCTTAATACCAGCCCAAATCTCCAGACTTCAGCACCTACCTATTAACGTTTTCATAATAGTTAATAATTTAAATTACTTGGTCTATTCAAGCAGTGGCATTTGTAACATAAGAAAGTACATTTAGGAAAGTTGTCCTAATAGAGACAATGTATTCAAATAATATTGTATAAGCTACAATGGCAAACTAAAATGCTTTGTACTCTCACTCTCTAGAATTAACTGAAAAGTTCGATTTGTTCTTCAAAGTCAGTTTCATTTTCGTGGAAGTAACACTTGTGTCATGAGACCTACATCCATGTCACAAAAAGATCTATAAAATATTTCCGTATCTTAATTTAAGTACTACAAATCAAAGAAATCACTACATGGTTGCAAACCAAAGCATTCTAGAAGAGCAAGCCTATCAGATTTGAGAGCAGTAGGTTGAGGTGTAAACATTTTCCTAACAAAAGCAGTAAATTGCAGACTTCTTGGCTCCTTGCCATCACAGTTCACAAAACATCAAGTGGGGCAAACAAGGCAGTAAGGTCTGCAACTGAGGCTGCTGAATCCAGTAGAGCCAAGAATTGAAATGAGCTTTTCAGAGACCCAGTACCCTGTCAAAGTTGGGAGAGAGAAGGTACTCATTCGCTCTCAGATCTTCTACAAACACCCATTAACGGTAACTCAGCTATTGCAATTTTCTTCCAGTACAAGGCATCAAAGCTTCTACAATACCCTAAGGCCCGACAGTACCATAATGTCGCAGTGCGCTACATTCCCATGCCTGGTAACCCACACTGGTTCATTCTCTCAGGCCTCAATTCCCCACGATCCGATGCACACAGCTTCCAGATCACCAAGCAATAATAGCTCAATCCGGATGAGAAGACTGAGCACATATTAATAGGCTTTATATTAGTCTATTAATATCGAGCTAACTCGTTGGCATTTTCAACTCATTTGCAAACACTCTGCCATTTCATACCAACGACTGGGCTGCATCATGTTGTTTCAGGTTTTTGACCTAGTATAAAATACCCTAAAGTTGGACTGTAAATATAGTCCTGACATCCTAACTACATGCATCTTTTCACTCATTTTCTGCAGACAATATTTCATCAACTGGGATGGTTCACAGGAAAGAGCTGAGAGTCCTTTATTGTATCAGTGAAAGCTGGTAAGATTCAGTAGTCAATTCTTAACCTTTAAAATATTTTTACGCTCAATCTTGGTATAGTAAAATGCCCAATAAACATTACAGATTCTTAAGCGCCAGGAGTATTGTGAGCTACTATAAAGAATCTCAGAATCAAGGGATTATAAACATGCATTTAAGGTTACAGCAGAGCTCAAAGGCTGGAGCAAATTAATTTGTGCGTGAGACATTCCAACGCAGTAATTTAAGAGTTAAAATGCCAATGCTCAGATCTTGAGCTGTTCAAACACTACCTTGTCTAATGCCATGGAAAAGTCTAAAGAGAAAATTGCAACTGTCTCACTGAAGTAAAGAGGAGCTCAGTTATGAGCTTCAATGCTTTAGTACTGAACGCTTAATTAGTTCTGTAACACAGCAAGATGGACAGTATCTTCCTCTATTAATTACAGCAGTCTTCTTCCTTAACATACAGTAACAATGTAAATGTAAATCCTCAAAGTCTGAAATGCTTCATTTCTACTGCAATTTTACCTGTGCTTCACTAAGGCCGAGCTCCAGCATTTCCAGCGACTTTCGAATCATGTTTGATTTTTCTTCAACCAGATTGGTTTCATCATCTTTCTTCAAACATTTCAGTGTTTCAAGTAAGCTCTGTAAAATTGAATTGTGTTCGTTCTTCAGTGCCTCTAGTCCATTAATCACTTGCTTAGTTTTCGCAATGATTTCATCTTGAGTAAGCTTCTCCAACTTCTCTTCCTTTAAATACACCATTGTGGACATGTTTTCATACATTCTAGAATGGAAGAGAACACTAGTCAATCCAAAAGTAAAAATAAAATAAGCAGTTCTCCTTATCTGAATAAAGCTTTCTTTTATAAAATCATTAAAAAATACAAATTTGAAATGTATACTCAGAATGCAATTATAGTTTTACACAACTTTTACAAAGTTTAAGTTCTGCATTTGAACAGTGTTTCAAGTATTCCACTTTCTATTTCCC
Organism: Baryphthengus martii; assembly: GCA_013396935.1. Taxonomy (NCBI): domain Eukaryota; kingdom Metazoa; phylum Chordata; class Aves; order Coraciiformes; family Momotidae; genus Baryphthengus; species Baryphthengus martii. The sequence continues at coordinate 51,001 of VWZK01015426.1, read as the reverse complement.
AAATTAATATTAACACTAATTTATAAGCCAAGTAACAACAGAAAATCAAATATAAACAACGTGGCAGAAGAATTTCTAACCAGTGCTGAAGAACAGGGCTGCATATCCAGGATTCTAGTTTGCGCAAAAGTAAAATAGCTGGTGTATAAAAGACATACTACAATAAATATAGTTATTTCCAGATGCCTCTGATCTACAACTATCTTCACAAATATCCACAAAATAGAGCTTGAAGAATTTGAAGAAATACCATCTGACCCTCTGAAAGGGCTGATCAATCACTCAGTCATGAGAAAAATCATACTTTCCCAGTAAGAAGGAAACACCATCTTCATCCTTTTCTACGGGCTACAGAAACTCTTGGCACTATATATTCTGAAGAGAACTACCACCCCCCCTAAGACTACTTTACATTCATTATTGCAACTCTATAGTTAATTGCCTACAGGTCTAAATGCAGCTGTTTTGATGAAGTTGCAACAGCTATCTCAAGCTTGAAAAAATGGTTTGTAACACAACCATTGCAAGCAGCATCGCATTGTGCTATTTTGTCAGTACCTCATGCACTACATTAAGGCCGGAAAATTCCTGGATGTTTGCAATTGCCTCTATCAAATGCAAATGAAGATCAAAACATTTAGAAACTCAGGTAACTTTATTATCACAAATGTTGTTACTGAAGTGGCAAACAAGTATAACAATATAAAAATAGAAGACACTTCACTTCATCCATTTTAAATTTCACCAGAAAAACATTCTATAACGAAAATAAAGAACTGAGGAATTGCTTCTTTATACTTAAGATATTTATATCTTCGAGTGAACCAGAAAGTATAAAAAAAAAAAAGTAGGAACGACTTTTCAAAAGCAATAAATTAACACATCCACATGAAGGCTCTTGTGAAGCTTTGATACACATTCAAAATGAATTAGCTAAGCTGTATTAACACTTTGTACAGGAACACGTCTAATTTTCAAAGAAAGAAAATAAAAATTATAACCACTTAAATCTTGGATAAGAATGCTTTATGAAACACGCATATATGCACCACTTCAAGACAGAAGCCAAAGGACATGCTCTTGTGCTCTTGTATTACATCAAAAAAAACAAACAAAAAAAAAAACAACCACACAAACAAACCAAAACACACCACACAAAAAAACCAACCAACCAAAAACGTTGCTCTGTTTATATACCCTCAGACTACTCTCTCTGTTCAGACATCCATCAACATGCTATCTAAAAGATATAGCCATCTGTCACAAAAGAAGTGTAGACTACACTGGCTTATTTTGTAATAATCTATTGTCTAAAAACACAGGTAATTTAGGTAAGCAGTCAATTCGGTTTTATGACAGTTTAATACAAGAACTTCATATTCACAGATATATGTAACGCAGAGCATATACATATGTATAAAACACCTCATCTAGCATGGCATAAGAAATCAACTCACCAAAATCTGATGAGCAAAATGATATTTACACATCTCCCATTTATAACCTGAGAACTGTTACCCAGAATGTTAAAATGACATTTTTTAAAAGCACATACTCACTAAAACTGTGTATAAAAATGACCTGTAATTTAATGTGAGCCAAATTTGCAAATATATGCTTCTAACATGTACAGTCATATAAGAAATTGTTATGGATTGTACTAACTTCAGCATATGATTCAAATCTAAGTATGGTCGGCATGTTTTCACATCTTCAGTTAACAATTTCCACCCTGAATGCAAAGAACTGAACCAAATGGAGCTCTAAGCTCTCTCTGCCTCAGAGATACCAGTACAAGCAACTGGCATTATCTATTCATCAAACAAGATTATATTTGAACACATAATCACACAATTAGCTTTACATACCCTGAGGCAGCAAACCCCCTACAGGAAGCAAAAAAGGTTAAGTGTGTATGCAGGAAACAGACACGCATGTATACAGAGGAAGAGACAAAACCTACTATGCTTTTCTGCTGCCACTTTTAAAAAATGTTTATTCTTTCTTCCTCTGTTTTTTTCCCACAGGAAAAAAAACAAAACAAGTCATCATCAACGGCTTCTTGCGCTCCTGTCATTTTTACCCTGTATACACTCTACTACACTGCCAGTTATAGGGCAGGAATGCTAGATTCAAATACTCATTTTTAATTCAGTGTACAATTGAAAACAAAATTTAAAAATTAAGATGCATAAGAGCATAGCTGGAAAACAGAATTTCAGATGACAGAAAAAAATATGCACTCATAAAGAGTTACAGACTGGCCTGCTGACTTACGCAATTTACGTATCGTATTAAGTATGTGTCTGTGTAGATCCTGAGTATTCGCCCCCTAGTTTATTTACCACAACAGAGACTATGCTAAAGCACAAAAGTCACATAACTTTTTTTTTTTTTTTTTTAAGCCAGTGTTGGAAAAAGATCAAGCAATTTTCTTCAAACACACAAAAATTAATGTACTTGGACTGACCAACATAAAAAGCCCTACAATGACATTTACTAAAGAGGTTTTTGCAGAATTTTCTAGCATGAACTCCAGTCAAAGAAACGGATTGGGAATAGTAAGAATCTGAACCAAAGAAAGCATAAAGAAACCAGAGCCAAGTCTACTGTCTTTCAGTCATGTAACCACTGGGAGAATCTCATCACATACAAACAACTTAAGCAGTTGTATCTTTAATTAGTTTAAGTAGTTTGTTATTTATAAAACTTTTAAACCTATTGCACTAGTAATGCTGACATCACAGTTTGTATCTAAACTCTCCTATGGACATACACAGATAGCTCTTAAGCTCTTCAGTTCATACTTAAGGATCTCTTAAACATAAATAGCTTTTCCTACTCAGCTACTTTAAAAAAGTGTCATTTCCCCGCAGATAACCTCAAAAAATTCTTGAACCAAAACCCATACCCACATGAATCCTTCTTTGCGTAGAAAAACTTACCAAGGAAGAACAATTTTCTAAGAAACCCAGAAATTTTTTTTCATTGACTAAAGACTATTTATTAATCTTTAGGACCTATGTTAAACAAATAAATATAACATTTCTACTTTTTAATTTTTATTTCCTTGTTATGTATCCCTAAGAATTCCCATTCTTGGTACTGATATCTTCATTATTTAATAGTCAGGTTTCAAGTACAAAAAGCTTGGAAAATAAATTTTTAATGTATCTAGTGTCTGATTATTATTTTTAAAATGTAATTTAAAATATACTTAAAAACAAACAAACAAACAAAAAAACCACACACCCAAAAGTCTGTAAACTGCTGTGACAAGTTCTCCCTGAACTTCTTCCTCTGAATATAGGTAGCAAGCAGGATAGGTGAAAATTCTGAAATAAGGTGTCTGCATACAAGAAAGAATAAGTCATCTTTGTAGCAGTAAAAGCTACAAGAAGACTGGCTCAGGCCATGCCTAGGGACCCTGTCATACACAAGCACTGCAAACTCCAGAGATACAGCATATACTAATTTGAGCTTTTTGCATCTCCAATATGTACTTATCAGCTCACTGTTTCGAAACAATAATCACTCTATTCAGGGATTTTAACCCTAAATTCACTCTTAGTTCCTCCTTAATTAAATAGCAAGGCTCAGTGTCCTACATCTGGCATGAGCTTGTTTCATTTTGTGCTAACTGCAAATTACAAGTCATTAATTCCCTGCTCAGCCCAAGAACACGTCTCATTACATAGTGGAACGCACCATCTTGAAACACTACGAGCTGATTTAACTGCTAATCTTCGTGATGCGGAAAACTGCCTTCTCAAACAACCCTTAAAAGATCACAGGCCTTCCAAGCACAAAAAGAAAATCACCAACAAAGGCCAGAGATGAAAGACAGTCTGCAGAGGGACACAGGCAGTACGTGAAACACTACATTAACTGCACCCCTTTCTAACAAGGCAGCTCAGCGACACACGCTAGTCAGAAACAGCAAAGATGAATCACCCGCAGATGACTTTCATATACTTAGAAAAGTATTTGTAAAAGGACTCGCATAGGAAACTCTGGTTTGCATATACTGCTGCCCTGGTTTACAAGCAGAAATCTTCAAGCCTGAAAGAAAATGGTTGATATTTTCAGTTTCTTTTTTTCTAATGCAAGTTAATTTCTCGTTCTCTGTGAGACCATTTCTGCAATGACAACTCACACTTCCAAACAAAAGGAAACTTACAATCTTTCTCTTTTTGTTTGACTTGCCCTCCTTTTAATTAAAATGATCCCTTACACTCAGGCATTTTATTCCAATACATTAGTCTCTAACCCCACAAAAGAAACAGAATACCTTCTTCCTCTTGACATTTTCAGGCCTGTAGCTGAACTGCCAATGTTACCTGTCACTCTTTTCATCGTACTATATTTGAATCCACATATGAGCCTCTACAGAACAGAGAATTGTGAAGTGCACCTGCGAACAGTGTCCTGTTGGAGGTCAGACTTAAGGTACGCTCATTGACCCAGTTCTACAAACGGAACTTCTGCATTGCATCAGGTTTCCAAATACAGCATCTCAGAAAGTGTCTTCACAATTCAGCACACATGTAGACAAACTACTTTAAAAGTAACTCAGCGAGAACAATTAGCAGCACATACTGCAGGCTGTAAATCACTGATCAGAAGCTGAGAGCTGCACATGATTAGTGACCAATATCAAAGGTTAAGCTGCAGAGAAGTCTTTTAGAACATATGTATTTGAAAAACACAATTAACCCCTTGGAGGCACTTTTTCTGTCAGCTTCCAGGCAGTAAGCATCTGAATTTAAAAAAACCTTATCATGCTCCTTGTGCCAGCCTTCAACTCACAGCTAACCCTGAATGCAGAAGTCTACCCTACCACTTAGTTTAAAATGAAGGTATGCATGGTAAATACTGTAAAAAGGACATTTGTAGTTCTCTAATGTGAAGGGCACATATCCTAATAAAAGCTCAGAATCACATTCATAGCTACAACCTTGACACCACAAGACATCTGTGTTGGTAAGTAAACAGGACGAACACTCATACTTTGCAAAGGTTTAGCATTTATTAAGGTAAACCCACAAATTTCTGAAGAAATGCAGAATAAGCATAGGACAGTTGACTAAAAAGCACGTAACACTGTCAAACTTGAATACTGGAAGAGATTTCCAGACTAACATGGCCGCTGCTTTTCTATTAAGACTGCCAGGTGCAGCCTACTCTCCACACTGCATCAGTGGGAAGAGGCTTCATGGCCACGTTCCACCCCTATAGGACAAGAGCGTCCATCTCTGAAGAGCACCGCATCAGACTCCTAAGAAATCCAAATGGCTAATGAGCCCATTCACTGCATTAAACTGTGTTTAAGTGAGGACGATTATGTACTTGTTTAGTTGAAGAACACAGCCACTGTGTATCTGCCTTGATAAATCTTGGAATATTTTAACATCGCAGCCTGCTATACAAAAAAATAAAATAAAAAAAAATCATATCTTTCAAAGGAAATCTTTAGAAGATTAAAAATATATTAAGGAGAAAAGCAGGCTAACAAAATATGTTTCGTAATAAAAGAGATCAAAAATAGCTTCTATAAAATCTGTAGCAAGGGCAATGCTGACAATTATCTTTGAGAAAGCACAAGCTATGAAGATTTGCACTGCCTGAAGTCCTATTATTTAGATTACTATAGCACACTACATAAACACTAATGATGCATACACTGGTTCTTAGCAATCATATCTGCATTCTTGTAAGTAACAATCCTAACACTATTTTGAAATAAATACTTCTACACATCAAGAATAACTGACAAAAACCTTCTGGGTAATTTCAGCCTTACTTCTTTTGTAGCAAGTAAGCTACTTACATTAAAATTATGACTTTCTGCTGAAATAGTTCATTCAGTAAAAAATCCTTATACAGTATAAAGGTACTCAGTGGTATCAAAGCGTCCTGTAACTACATAGATTATTCTTTTTCTTAAAGAAAAGGTTATTATGGTGTCAGTTCCTTAATAGTACTCCACTGAATAAAACTAGCTACTAGGTAGCATTTCAATTTTCATGATACAGTCAAATCTGTACCCTTTTAACTGCTGACAATCCCAATGACCTGTCAATCTAACTACTTCCAAAATCTCTTTTAGATTCAGTCATATCTGAAACTCTATAATACTGCAGACTGTGCCAAATCCCACTCTGTTCCTCCTGCTCAACTGCTGCAGCAGAGCTATGCAGATGATACCGCTACCCCTCTACACACTACTATCCCTACCCCAATTATTTGTGTGAAAGGAATCAAGACAAAGTATTCCCTTCTTGGCATATCTCATCCACTACATTTTACCCTTCTGAAGTACTAAAAATAGATAGAGATTAAAACACAGAATAGTTACATACCCTAAAATCACAGTGGATTATTCTTCCTCTGAAAAGTAGCGTCTGTTTGGACCCTACAGTCAGTCTGCAGGTATTAGAAGCATACAAGAGAAAAAATTATTCTCTGTATACATTCCCAAGGCCTTCTAACATCAAAGGCTTCAAATGAAGCTGGATTTAAATAAGATCCTCCTGTGTATTTGTTAGCACACTAAAGATTACTCTTTATCAAAGCTGAAGCAAGTGCAAGAGGAACCTGACAGGCGTGTAGCCAAGGTGGTTTAGTAGACCCAGTCAGGAGTCTAGAGAAACTCCACTTAAAGACATAAGTATGTCAAAGAGGTACATGCTTATTAACTCTTCATTAGCCAAGGTTACTATTATCTGTTACAAGTTGGTGGTATATACCTTCCTTACTCTAAATCTGAAAAAAATGTACTCATTCAGTATCTTCAGACCTGTAGCAAGATCAAAGCCCCTTGATTTTCCAGAAAAAAATGAAATTGAATACAAACCTCTTTCACTGTTCGGTAGTCTTGGGCAAAGAGCTCCAATGTCGATTTGCTCATTTCAGTTACATACATGTAATTTCTGAAGACAGACGGACGGCAAATCACAAAAATCCTACCCCTTGGAGCAAGGGAGTTGTCTCTTTTTTGAACTACTGCTTCATCAACATCAAGGGGTGTCTGTTGATCTTCTTCAAAGCCAGCACTTCCTTCGTTTCATGTGAGCACTAACAAACACCGTCAAGGAGCCACCAACGTACCTCAAGCAAGCAGAACATTTTGCCTGTTCACTAAAACGCTGGCACAACACACCAGTCTGGGCCACACAGGACTTGTCTCGTGCTTATGACCATAAAGCCCACCTCACTGGATCATTTTAACAAAACGATCAAGAGTGTATTAAGAGTAGTTATATAAAGACAGAATAAACATACTTAAAGTCATGAGAAGGGAGAAGCTGAATCATTTTAAAAGTCACTATATTTACCCTTAGTTATTAAAAATGCTTGTCACAAGAACCAGATGCATCAGGAAGAATCAGGGCTAATTATTCAAAAAAAAAAAGTAGTTTTGTACTTTGTAGTTAAAAAGACATGCTTCAGAAATTACCTACTTTAAATGGATTGAAAGGAAATTTTGACTGTATTTTTAAAGAAATACTGTCAAGACAGTTTGAGTTACAAATCCATCATCATTAGCAAATTTCTCCATTTTTACTCTCATATTCCAAAAATTTACATGTATTTTTGTGTGGAAATGGCACTTGGCTCTTCATGGACCTGCAAATTTGCACAACTATGTGCAAATCTCTTTGGGACTCGAATAAAGAGGTCCAGTAACATCAAAGTGTTTTCCAAGTTACCTGTCTTGCAATCGTAAACTGTCAATAGCATAGAAAAAAAACAAACATTTTTTGTGCTTGACTCTAGTGCCTTCATTTTGCCTGGTTATTTTTGGACAAGAACTGCTTTATTGACTAAAAGTAAGCATCCATTCATGTTATCTATTTTTCTTAATTCTAAATAGCACTTAGGTAAAAGCACAGGAATGTTCCCATCAAGACTTCCACAGTACATAAAAAACCTCATCAGCTTCCACCTACTAACATCAGAGCTATAATCTAAAATAAAACTATTTTTTTATGGCATACCTGCAACCATTTAAAAAAATGTGTTCAGGAAGGGCAGAGAAGGCCACATCTTGCCTCGTATTGCTGGATCTATGTGGAAGCCTTGCTGACAATTGACTGAGTACAGATTATGTTGCTCTGACATGCTTGAGGACATTGAAGAGAAAGGTTATTTGAACTAAAACAAGACATAAAAGGAACATCCACTGACATCACTTCAAAACACACTAGGCTTTAGGTTTAACAAATCCCTAAACCTGGTTTTGAAGCTATCTAATAGTTCACATTAAGATGCACAAACTGCGCAGTCTCCCTTCAAGCTTTAGGGAAAACAGCCTCTGCCTGCTTATCCTTCCATGAAAAAAAAAAAAAAAAAAAAAAAAATCTAATCCCACTGATCTAAGTCTTCCAAAACGACTACAGAAAAAAAGAGTTGCACATTTAAATAGTTCAGGCATTATCCTTAGTGTTGAGAAGGAATTGATTCTGCCTTATTAAATACTACACCAAAATTTATACTTTGAATGTTAATCACCAGTTATCAGACTCATACTGCTCCATACCTTGCCAATTTCCCATCCTAGGAAACCCAGCAAATGATACAATGGTCTAGAAAAACAATCTTGTACCATTCACAGTTTCTTACCCACAACAACAGAGAGATGACTTCGCTGTAAGGTTGTGAGTATCTTCCTTGTTAAGGACTCCAAAATCTGCAAAGCTTACTCCAATGGTCTTTACCTCTATTGGGCCAGGAGGTTCGGAGCAGTACAGCGGGCCCTAAACTAGCATCTGACACCTTAATGTTCTGTGCACTCACACCTGAGAAGCAAACCATAGTTTTTAGCCCTCTCTCAGGGATCTTTCACATTCATCAGTGTGAATTTCAGTGGGGATCAAGATTCAATGGCCACACAAAGCGGGCACTGTAATTCAAACTCCACTGGCTGTTACTTTTCAAAAATCCGCTGTGTACCTTTGCTCTCTACCTGCATTCTTCACAAAATACACGCTTACAATTTTTTTCTGACGTTAAACAAGTATTCTAACAGCAATATTTTAAATGTGCTCCAAAATCAACATGCAGCATATAAATTTAAGAGTACTCTCAGAGAAATTGATACTGAGTAAGAAAGACTTAAAAACAGAGGAATGGAATCATTAATCTGCCTTTACATCTTTTCTGAACAACAGAAAGGAGACTGTACTTAAGGAAAGGCAAATTACTGGGACACTGAGTCAAAGTCACCCTATGGAATCTCTTGCCTTTCCAAAAACTACAGTATGAATAACAAATCTCTGCAAAACGAGGACATCTGGCTAAGACATCTATCAGTACCATAATCGAATCTTACCTGTCATCTCTGCATGATTTCTGAAGCCCCCAAGAACGCCCACTAAGCGCCAACATTCTACGTTCCAGAATGCTCCCCAACCAGAACTCTATGGAGCAGTTTTATCACATCTTTTCAGTTAAATGTAATTCTGCCGTAAGGTAGGCACAGTGATCAGGATCACACACCAAACCTTCACAATATAGACCATTGCTCGTAATTAACATATCTACCTGAGGATTCATTCATTCACACCTGTAGTAAGACCTGTAGAGGTCACGATCCTGTGTGCCGGCATACTGCCAAACATCATCGTGCCTCCTGTACTCTATGACCTCTACGTTTCGATACTTATTTCAATCCATTATACTAAAGCACCCAGGCTACATCCAGGGAAATGGTAAATATAAACAATAGGGGATTCTCCTGTCTTCCACACAGTACTGCCTTCTATGTACAGAGGAATTCAGAGACAGAAATGGCCACCGAATGACCTGGTCAGGCTTCACAACACCATGAGCGTTCACTCCCTGAAGCTATGGTGAGAAACAGTAGGTAATGCTCCCCATGCAGCCAAACATTTCATTTACATCCTCCATCATGCACAAGCCCTCCTGTTCATCACAAATCAAACCAAAGATCTGTGCTTCTACGCGATGGTTTTTCAGCCAGAGGTGAGGGAACAGAAAAGGAAAAGGTCTGGGACACAAACACAGCCAAAATACACCTCTTTCACCACACAGTGAGCTGTGCTAATAGAATAAGGGCACAGAACAAGGGACAGGAGTGTGGGAACTACAGAAACCAGCACCGAGACTGAAGAAAAGTTCAACTATATCCTTAGACACTGATTATACATTGCTATTCTGTCAGCAGAAACATTTTAGGAGGTTGCTGTCTTTCTCTTATCTCAAACCTGTAATCTCTCCTATATCCTCATAAATGACCGTTTCCCTAGCTGCATTAAACAGCTCCCCCTCTGCACTGAGGCAGGGAGGGAAGAGTCCCACTTTTTTAACCAACTCTTCTCTCTCTAAACACACACTACATCGGGGAGGGGGGAGGAGGGGGTTACACAGAGAGGAATATCTAGCTTAAGCACACGAACGAGTGATGTTAAAGGTGAGGGCGTAGTAAAATCCACTCATGGCAAAGACAAGAGGGATGAGGGAATAACAGCAGTCTCTCTGAAATGGAAGCTGCTCAAGCTGGGAAAGAAAGATAGAGCTGTGACTTTCCTACACTACTCAGCCTGACATTGTCTGATAAAGGAATCACAGAATATTAGAGTTTGGAACATCCATAAAAGCACTCAATCTTAAACACAATAATCTATTCAGGAAAAAAACCAAAACAAAACACCCCAAGCACAGAACCCCCCCTCCTCCCCTGCTCATCCATAACCTGCAGGACATGCTTTGCAAATCATTCAACTACTGTCTAGCTGGAAAGAGCAAACTTAGGCTGTACTGCAGGGATGCGGTTACTGTAATCCCTTAAAAAAAGTGTAAAACCACCACTTTCTACACTGTGGAATGGCACATACGCACAAATAATAGCAACTGGCAGGTAATCTTCATTTTTTGATAACACTTAACTACTTGTGCTGTCTGCAGGCAAAGCATAATACTAGAACACTGTAAAATATTTGTAGTAATGTGCTGCCAAAAGGGAAAGGATTTCAGAAAGTTTACGAATATAACATCAGTGTTTGTATGTAACGCAAATTAGTAAAAATTAAGATATACAGTTATCTGATAATTCTGAAAAATAAGTATTGTCCTTTAAAAGCCATATCTAAATATGAATCTTTTTAAAGTAGTACCAAAAAGTGCATCTTTATGTCAGACATTTCTTGATCTTCTGAATGTTAATTAGTGCAACATTAGCTTTCTTAATGGGATACATCACATAGGAAATATGAGTGTAATTAGCCATCACCACAACCCTACTGAAATGTAAGGAAGCCAGTACTACTGACTAGGCTGGTTACATCCTTTGCTTTATTCACTTTAAAATTTAATAACACCAGCTACAGTTCTGACATAATTCCAGAAACACAATCTTAATACAACTAATGGGATTTATGGCAGATACTTAAAGAATTAAAATACGAAACTGCTCACTTTTAAGTCTACCTACAAAGCATATTTTACTATTTTTATTCATAAGCAAGACCTGATAATGAGAAAGCGTGTAAAAAATCTGTACATTTAAGTATACAGCAGAGTGAAAGCGTATTTGGAATAGAAGATGCCATGATCCATGCTTCCTAATTTTGAGTAAGAAAGATAACCAACAATAAGTACTTGACAGAATAAACTGAATTTAATTCTATGTACATGTAAAAACACAACTTTCAGAGTACAGATTGATTCTGATTGCACTAAAAAGAGTTAAATAGCTGAGTCCATGAGAAATAAGCCGGATTCAGAGAAGCAAACAGGGATTAAATCAACACACAGAAACTATTACTGGCATCTGTTTTCTTAGCTGACTGAATCTGAAGAAACTGTCAACTATAAGAGATTAATTTTCTTTGTATATTATAAGAAATTAGCATATCTAGTGTTCACTGTGCTTTAGTGTTTGTCCTCTCAAACTCCTTTGTTCACATTCCCAAGTATATTACAGGTACTAGAGGCATATCCATCCTCAGTCCTCGTATTTCCCCATTTGCTATGGGGTCATTATGAAATATATTGTCTATTACACACACACAAAAAAAAAGCATAGTGACATCTTATGCCTGATATCTGCAAAGCATGTAACACAAAATCCTATGGAAATAATTCCTCCATCACTGAAAGCATCTTTAATTCTGGCTCCGTCCCTCTAACAAAGTGCCCGGGTTGAATCCCATTAGGTGAAGGCAACAAAAGCATTTAAGCCAGCATAAATTTGCCTTTTTCTGGTCAGACATTTATTAAGTAATTTCTACAGGCTGCTTTCAGAAAGGAAAGTGTTTCACTAAAAAAAATCCTGGGAAAGCCTTAATACCACAAAAATACCTGGAGCCGACTGTGACTCAGGATATAACTATTATCATCAGTTCTATTTTGATGTCAAAAAGGTTTCTTTTTAGAATGAGCAATCTGTCTTTGACTGGTACTTGGTTACCACGAAGTATCTATTAGACATTGCATCTGTCATGCTTTCGTTTTATGAAAAATGAGAGTTCACATGGAAAAGAAACATTTGCCTAAACGCTGGTCAAGGCAAATACAACGTTATTACAAAACAATTAAGAACTACTTTGCAAACACAATGTATCACACAGGCTGGATTAAGAGAAAACCCTGTGACTAGGCACTTCATTTCAGTGATGCTGGAATTGGTCCATTTTTATGATAGCTGTCTCATACTAAACACGACCCTGGAGGAAGGCAGACTACAAGAGGTTTTTATTTAAGCAGACCTATCATGCTTGCCCCCACCACTACCTGCTACAATGCTCCTCAAAATTCAATACAGAAGTATATTTTGCTTATTTATGAATTTACCCAAATTTCCCTATTTTCCACTCCTCTTGTTACAATAATGTTTTTACAAGTATTTGCACACTAAGTTTTAAAATAATCATGAGCTATGCCTCCAAAGAGATGCTGTTAATCCCAGAATAAATCCAATTGCACATCTGCCAGAGAAGCCAAGCAGAGGAAGAGATGAAAGAGTACCTGCACAAGCCCATGCCTCAAGAGAAACAGAAGATGCACTAAACCAACTCAGAACTGAGTATGAGGCTACACTATTTCCCCAAACTTCCCACTAAATAAGAGGGATGTGTGTATAGACAAACAGACATCCATATATAGATACACAGAGAGGCATGTACAGTGCCTAAGAGCAGCACACAAGTGAGGGTTTTCTGACACTATCATAGTAAGCTCTTCATAAAAGAGGAAGCAGCAATTGCTCTTGCAAGTGTCTGCACAGTATTATTTTAATAATTGTATGTCAAAAATAGTCAGAAGATTGTATTCTGGACTCCTGTGAATTTAGCTAACAATTTTGTAACTCCTCTTTTTGTCAAATTTTTAAAATCAGTTTCCATTAATAAGGCACTATTGGTATAAATCACAGTCTCATTTTCTCTTTGTCAATTTACTATCTCACAAGACCTTTGGAGAGTAACTTTATTCTCTTTTTTAATAACATATGATGCTATGTTTGGTCAGAAAGTGAAGGGAATTTAGGCTCAAATTGCGGTTATAATTTCTGATTACTGAAATTGTCCAGTTTCACCATCATTTTTCAGGAACAGAAAGGCTGCCAAGCTTTAGCTGCAACACGATGCAGACATGATACTGCATTGTTGTGTGAGTTTCAGGAACCAACAATTTAAATTCCCTGCATTTACCCACGTGGTTCTGCATTATATAAAATGCACATCTAAAAGGAACTGCTACAGTTCACATCTGGTGTCATTTCACAAAAAGGTCCTCAAACCACACGCTCACAAAACTAATTGTGCAAGCGACTTACAAAATACAAGGTCTTTTGCTCCGAATCACCAGATGGATCAGCTTTCTCTCTGTTGCCGGTAAATGCTGAATGTGCTACTGTCGATTGTATCTATAATCCTAGGGTTATAACATCCTCTATCGTGTTTCGCTGAAGCTTTGGAACCCATAATCGATTAAAGATATTTTCCAAAGGCGTTTGAAATCATTTGTGGACTCAAAAAGTTGGGTTTAGTTTTGCTGGGGTTTTTGGGTTTTTTTGCTGTTTATTTTTTTTTAATTAAAATGCTAAACTGTCTAAATCTCAAAGGTTCCTTTTAAGTTTCCAATGCACACCCTTTAGGTGTAAGTTTCCTATTTAAGTGAAGTTCAAAGACAAAAGTGGAACTGAGAGAATTACTTTACACAGTACTTGTTACTAAACCTTCTGACAGCTGCAAGAACACTAAAAATACATCTTAATAGTCTTCATTTTATGTACTTTAATGTAACACTGTGAAAGCATTTTATATCATAAATGACATTTGCTCACCATTTTGCTGTTCAAAGCAAACTATAAACCCAAACTTTTGATTTTTTTCTGGTTTTATTTTCTGATTCTGTGTTCCGATTCCATGAGCAGTACTTAAGTACTGCTGCTACATCTAAATCATATACACTAATGGAAATCATTAAGAGGAAAAAAAAAAAGACTAAGAGCACCATCATTGATTTAGCAGCCTTCAAGAAGCCAGGCGACAGCACTACACCATTACAGTAGGTGATGCTGCTTTGGTCATTAGAATATGCTTAGAACACAGAATTCAGTAAGGAGTGAAGAAGCTCCTTCTTGTGATTACAGACAACTGTTCTGCAGATCTACAAACCCAGCATCTTGTTACCTAAAAGTATTAGAAACACAAAGCCAGAATGATTAAGATTTTTAAATGTCTAATTAATTTCTGCCCCAAAGACATCGTTATCGATTAAGTCAGTTATGTATTCATGCCATTTTGCTATAATAACGTGTCCTTAACCGATGCTTTTCTTTCTTATTTTTGGAATTGTAGAAATTTGGCCAAGACCTACGTCTACGAATCGCCTCCGACTACAGCATGGTAGGTGACCCACAATATATAAATCTGGTCGCTATCTACAAAATTCAGGAAAGAGCTGTCCTCGCCTCTTCTTCCACCGTTTCCCAATTAGCCACAGAACAACCCCCTCCCCAAGCAAGGGACGTGAAGTAAAAACAAAGCGCCGCACGCCCCACGGAGAGGGGCCGAGCAGGGCGGCGGGGC
>VWZK01015426.1:0-35703 GCA_013396935.1 Baryphthengus martii | reverse complement strand
CGTCGCCACCGCCCCTGTGCCCGCCCCGCGCTCTCCTACCTCCGCCCACTCGCCGCCCCGCCCAACATGGCGGCTCCCCCTTCTTCTCCCACAAGCCCCCGCGCGCCCTTCTTTCCCACCGCCTTCCATCCATGACGTCATCCCTCCCTCGGAGGGGCGAGGGGCGATGGCCGCCGCTCGTCGTCGCGTACGGCCCTCGGTTCGGGCTCCCCTCCTAGCGGCACCCGCCTGTCGCTGCCGCCACGGTAGCGCGGGGCCGGTTCCCGGCAGGGACGGGAGGGGTGCTGATGGAGGCTGCACGGGTTCAGGTGCGAGGCCCCGCGTTGACATCCCCGAGGCTTTCGGGGCAGACGGGCGGGGACCCTGCTAAACCTTGGTCAGGCCTCAACTCTCTGGAAGTGTGTGTCAGTGGAGGGCACAACATTCCCTCAGGGCACCCTCCCTCTTGGGACACTGAGGTGGCCGTGCTCCAAAGCGGGTACCACCGCAGATGCTGCTTCTGCTGGTTGTTCAGAGTGTCCTGGAAAAGAAGTTGAGAGTTCTGTAGAGCAGGCTGGGACTAAGGCACTCGAAGAGCACTACAGGGTGTAGTCAGCTCAGTGGAAACTCTGGCTCAAGTACAAATTCTGTTCTTCAGCCCCCTTAGGATTAATAATGTGCTGTTACTATCTTTCAACACCCTTGCCTTTGTTCCACATTAACTAAGTGAAAGATGCCTACTCTTCTACAGGTTTACACATAAAAAGACTTCCATGAGAACTCAGTGGCTCTTCACACAAGAACTCTTTCTTTGCAGCTTCCACTTTGATTCCCACTCTTGCTAGAGAAGGAGGATCGGCCACAGTATTTTCTTCATGTTGTTTTACGTTCCACTAGGTAGAAGTTAAACCCAGAGGTCTGAGATGAAAAAAACTGTTAAATATAGCAAAGCAGTAAAATGTGCATCGGGAAATCATCAGGGAACAGTGTCAGCCTAACTTTATGAATGAATTATTAACATCTGGGCAGAGTATTACGGTGCATTATGATCTGAGTTCCACGTACAATAGAGTAGTTGGTTGGAAGGGACCTACAACAATCATCTAGTCAGCTGCCTATGTAAATCCTGCAGTACATACAGGGTATGAATCATAAGCCAAAGTGAACGTATGGAGGTATAATGGTAAATCAAAATGTGCCTCACCTAAATGCCAATATTTAAAATACACAAGGAAAGCAGAGCTTACATGTTTGTCCTCACATCAACACTGAGCAAGTCTACAGAACAGCAGATGTGAGACGACGAGTCAGGTGAGAAATAGACGCTCCTAAGAAGAAGCAGGAAGACGGAAGAGAAATCAAAGCTAATGCTGGTGTCGGAGGCAGAAGAACAGGAAGAGTCATAGAAACCACCATGAAGCAGAACAACGTTAGGGGAACATGGGTTCTCTGCAGGCTGTAATTACAGAGAGTTGGATTTGAAAAGCTGAGGGAACTAAGTATACTTTCTGAATATTGCCCACTGATCAATATCTTACACTGGTCAAGCTTTCCAAAAAAAAAAACAACTGTGATGCTGGTATTTCAGATCAGCAGCTTCTTGCGTTCTCCATCTCCAGTTAAAACATTTCCCTGGCAATTTTGTATTAATGGTTTATCATCATATTGTAGTTTTGACAGGCAGTCAGGCTAATGATGTATAATAATGCAAAGTATGTGTTTTTACAGTAATATGAGAGGGAAACAAAGATTGAAGTGCATTTCTTTATACAAACTACATTTTGAAAGTAAGAGTCATGTCATTTGGTCTGCAGGTTCAGAGAATGTTCATGAATATGCAAGAGATTTAATTAAAAATAGAACATGCCCTAATTACATAATTATGCAAGAGAACTGATTCAAAGGAACCACTCCTGTCTTTTGAATAAACAATATTCATTGCTTTCTTCCTATCACACATTTGCTTTAAAAGATTTCCTCCAATTAGCTGCTTACCCGAGGGATCTGAGCATCTCTGAACAAAGCAACTACTCCAGCTACCACCCTGATTCATAGTACGCTGGCTAATCAAGTACATTCACACTGGCAATTTCCCACATAAGCAGCACAGGCTATAAGCTCTCTCCTGCAGGAAGGTTGATTAGCTCAGTGGTGCTGAAGCACAGTATTACTCCCCTGTTTATGGCACACTACAACAGAGAGACACAGAAGAGACTTGGTGAGCCTGCATCTTCCTTGAGCTTCTGCCTGACCTTAAATGCTGTAAGATCTCCTCTCCATTTGGATCTTGTTTTTCCTGTCTCATCTAGATAAGAATTATCCAAGTTCATCGAGCAGTAAAAACTGTTTACTGCCCACATTTCCATCTTCTCTTAGGGAACTACTTATCCTATATGCCCTGCTTTTAGGATTAAATGATCTAGACGTGCTGTCTCTAGAGTATTCTTTACCCCCAAAAAGGTCACTGTGGTTTTCTACAGACATCTGAGTAGACATTAAAACAAAACCCCAAAACAAATTGTTTACAATGTTGGTTTCTTTATTCTCAATATATCCTTTTCCCTGCTCTCCTGGGAGAGGGAGGTTTGTAATTCACAGTGGGAGAGAGAAAAGCAAACAGTTGCCAACTAACGCAGCACAAAGCTCTTAGGTTTTTGAGGTGCAATAGTGTGAGAAATAAATGCAGCAAACTAAGATTCGGTTTAACTGACAATTCACAAATAGAGCAAGCCTCTATAAAGGCATGCAGGTTCACTTCATTTAAGTACTGTGGGTTGTTTTATTTTACCTTTGTTATTAAAAAAACCCAACCAAACAAAACTATTCTCCTGGCTTAGAGGATCTTTCCTCCAAAAGAGACAAAAGTCTTTTAAATCTAATCCTACAGTCTATAAAATCTATTACTTCATTTTATAAATATGGGCTACAGTAATGCACTACATTGGAATAATTTCAACTGCTGCTAAAGTGCTGTTTAAAAGCATCCTGCCAATAAGAAATATTGTAGGGTCACATTCAGCAACCTGTCTGGCTTTTCATCACAATCACTTGACAGCTGCATATGCTTTTATTTTGGATTTCCTACAAGAATGTCCTGTATGGAAAAGAGGAAACACAAAAATCAGCGCTCAGGGGTCAAAAATGTCAGGTACACAATCCCAGCCTAACTCCTTTGTGCAAATGTGCACTTAATGCACCACGGAACTACCTTGTTATCAGGGATTTCAGGCACTTTGGAGTAAAAGGGCTGTATTTTGTTTGCCTTGACTCCTGAACATACCACCGGGAACCCACTGTTGGGCCTGGCATTAAAGTGCTAAGTAAAATTAACACTGCCCGTGATCCTGCTTCCCAAGTCAGTACGCTTTATTTACATGCAAGTGAATTCTCCTTTTTCAGAGTCACAAGGATTTCTGGAATGCTGTAACGAATGAAAGCCAGTGTGCTTTTCCCTGCTGTTTTCTATACACAGAGAAATAAAAAGAAAATAAAGCCTGCAGTGTTAATTCAACCCTTAACAGCCCATTTCATTAGTTAATTTCTGTTACTTTTTTTAAACAGATCAGGATGCTTGCACTGGACATTTTGCTAACCAGAATCCTTTTCATCTCCCAGCTATTACAGAGCTGTGCTATTGTTAAAGACCAAAAGATACTGACTGAAAGGTTTAAAAAGCCCATTCAATTAGCTTTAAAGCAGTCCTATTTATTATGAAAAAGAGACTTTAAAACCTCAGGTAATACAGTTAAACACTTGAAACTATTAGAGAGTTTTCATGTCGATATTAATGTGAACATAAAGAAAAATCCTGCACAAAATCAGCAACACAGCTATATTTGTATCTCTCAATTTACACTGTTATCTTCAAAGCTGTAAGTGATCAAGATGCTAAGAATTGCACCCGTTGACAAACTATAACACTCTATGACATATGAATTTACAGGCACTGCCAGTATTTTCCAAGATCCTATTTTTAAACATCAAAATTCCCAACAGGTCGAGGGTTTGCAGAGGAGAGCTTATGATGATAATTAGACTTGTATCTTTACTCCCTGCATGCAGGGAGTAGGTTCCCACCTTGAGGAGAGAATGCTCACACCAACACATACTTACTCTGCTCGACCAGCAATTCCTCTTCCTTCTTTACTTGTGCCATACCTCTCATTTTATTAAAAGATGAGACATTTTTCATTCTTACTTGTTTCCAAGTTCTGTAGTCAGCTGATAGTTGACTCCCAGCACCTTTCTAGATTGGGAAGACTCTTCTCTATATTCACTCTGCATGACTTAATAGTACTTATACCTGAGAAAAGAGAGGTTGCATCTATGCTCCTCCTTTTCTTCCTCTATACTCTCATTTTTCAGTGAGTTTATTCTCTCTCAGGGTTTCAGTTGCTCATTCAAGGTTATGAGAATTATTAATCACTGCACATGAGTCACAGGAAGTTACTTTTATTTCTGTATTCAACTACTTCAGTCACTGAACCATTGCAGAAGTGTATTAAGTCCTTCAAAGCAAATGAAAACCACTGTTGGTGGAGTGTCACAACCCTGGCCATTACTAGAGTAAGAACATTCAGTGTGATGCAGCGCTCCTCTTCACCCAACCGCATCTTCCCGACTATGGCTGTGCTCCTGTCCTTTACCTTCCTATTGGGATAAGGCACAGTATCGATAGGAAAAAACATTTATTCCGCAAACACAACAGACGTACTCTTCCAAACACAAAATCTGATAGTCTGTGTTCAAACACTTTGCTAAAAGCACAAAACAAATGCGTAACCTTTACTGATTCCTAAGTGCCTGCTTTATTGCTACTGACCTTACCCCCTTCCTGTTCTTTGAGCACCAGCTCATTGTTACCTAGATGGTTTGTCAGCATTCCTTTATGGAGATTTGCTAACTCACCAGCCTTTATTGCCAGATTACTGGCCATTAGATTAGGTGAGACTCTTACCTTGATAATCTTGTAGTCACTGTAAGGTTTTTTTTTCCATGGCAAAGGAGACTTGTAGGTACCTTTTTCTCATTAAATTTTCCAGAATTTCATTATGAAAAGTGCTTTTTCCCAAAAAAAATACCCCAAATTGTGAGGGCTCTGATTTCAATTTCAGTCAGTGTAAATCTGGGATAATTTCATCAACCAGTAGGAGATTTTTCTTTCTTTTTTTTGAGAAGCAAATCTTTGAAAGTCTTAAGAAAGGCATTCGTTTTTGTTTTTTTTCAACCAACATGAGTCAGAGGCATGGACAGGGATATAAACTTGTCTTGGCACCAGGGAAACTGGTGCTTCCTCATGGAGATATAAAAGATTCTCTTTATCCTAGGATTCCTACATACAGTTATAAAAGAAGGGCGTTGTGATTTTTCAGATGCTGCCTTTTATTAAAGCTTATGCATATGCTAATCACAAGAAATGCTAATGCCAGTGTATTGCCTGTACATGACCTTTTCCAAGCAGAAATTTGCACCTATTGATGAAAGAGAAGGATGTCTCAAAAGTCTAAAAGGCATTGCAGACAACCACCTCATCTGGTCTTTTTCTAAATGTAATTATCAAACTCTATTGAAAATCTGCAGGCATCTTGACCTTGCTGCCCAAGAACCTCTCTCTTCCAGTGTTCAGTCTCACGTGTAACATATATGGATAGATATTGCGCCAAATTGTGTCATTTCTTTCTGGCTCTTTTCCCTTGCTAGTGATTAGCCCCATTTCTTTACGTGTTTGCATTTCTAAGGAGGTTTTCAAATGTAACACTTTTATATGTTTGATTCATTTATTGTAGAAAAAGAAGATTCTTTCCTGGGTAGCCCTCTTAACTGGTCCTTCCTCCACTCACCCATCTAGAAGATGCTGCGCTCCTATCTCCCCTCTTGACCATCCATTTGCTTGGCTAAACAAATTGAACTGTCTTTAAGAGAGATTCTACGTCTCCCTGATTATTCAACCTGTCCTTTATTGCTCCCATTTGCTTCATCTTTCTTGGGCCTAAAGTGCTGCAGTTGTTTGTGCCATGGTCATTATTGAAAATTATTGTTCCCAAGTCTGATTTATCAGTAACATCCCTTTCACTTGGTATATTCCTTTTCTGCACGTGCTGCTGTAATTGCCAAACCTTTATGCCCCTTTCAGTTTGTCTGCTAAATGCTCTTCTTACCTCTTCAACAAATACTCTATACGGAGTTACACCAAATTTGCTTGGGATCAAAGGGCAATTGGAATTTCTCATTTTTTATGGGAGGCCATTTTGCATCTGCCTTTCATTGTTGGAGGCTGCTTTGGTTAAGAGGGTATCCAAACCCGGGCAGTACTCAGCTGCACTGGACGGGGGAATTAATGGAAATACAGTTTGCCCCAAGGGAAAGTGAAATGGAAATGTTTCTGCTGTGTGACAACTGTTTCTGTAGTTTCTGTGCCAATGACCAATTACGTCTCTACAGAAAATGGCTCCTGTGAACACGCCTGTGGCTAAATGGATGGTACACAGGACGTAGGGCTGAGAAGGGCAGAGTCACTCTAGAAATCAATAGGAAACAGAACTGCCTGTGCTAGCTATTTTGTTCCTCATCCTGTCTCCTGGGAAATAGAGCATATGCAGGATAAGGAGAGTCGATCTTATTCCCAGGGGTTTGGAATTCTCTCTCCTTGCTGTCTCCCTCTTCCCACAGCAAGTATATACTGTCAAGTGTTTGCTTCACTTTCAGATGTTTTAATTCCCGTCTTTTCTGTTGTAATTCTATGGGGTTTTATCTGCGTTAATGAAACATTTTCTTGCCAGTTCACAGAGAAATCCATTGAAAAGTATTAACTTCAAAGACATGCCATGGACACAGTCTTCACTTCTGTACCTTCACAATGATACAGAAGAAAACAAGGCATTGTACATTGCTGCTACCAAGTCTTGGACTTAAAACATTAGTAAGATGATTGCATAATTCATTCCTGCAGGACAAATGGTGTGTTTTATCTCTACGGGCTTGTCTGTCAGTTACCAGATAGCAAATATTCTTGAAGAACTCAATCTGTGCACAGTCTCCAAAAGGTCTAGAACAGAGTCTGATACTTCAGATGAAAAGGAGTTGAGAGAATGGTTTTAAATCATCTTCGTGCCATCCCAGTCCTGTCTATTCCCTGCTCCCTGTGTGATTTAGACAACCACAAGGACATGACTTCCATGTGATAGCTCCGCCCAGGACCTCCAAGGAGTCCATCTGTAACAGAGCCCATCCGCAGTTAGCATACCCCCTATACTGAGGGATGTGCAAAGAAGCCTTTAAAAGCAACCACTTAGGCGTCAATTTATGAAGAGAAGAATTCCTCATACATCTGTGTATAAGTGATTTAGAGGCCACTATAGAAGAAAAAAAAAAAAAGAAAAAGTGAGGAGATGCTATTGAATTGTCAAGTTTGGCAGATACTGCTGCATCACATCATGTTCTGAGGGTTCTCCTTGTGCCAATAAGGCTAGACTCGATTTAAGTAAGTTATAATTTATGCAGCAACTGGCTAAGAAAGCAATTACCTCATCAGTATGTAGATCGTTACAGATATTCTGAGCCTACAATTTTGTTTCAGAGGACAAATAATTAAAGATAGGAATTTAAAGCAGAACTCCTTAACCATTGACTTTGGTGGCCAGTTGGGCATGGTACAATTGACAGAAAACAGAGCTTGTAGTAATTTCTTTCAAGGAAAAATTGCAATTCACTGCAGTTCTCTACAACACCAGTGTCACCCAGAACACCTGGACTGTTTGAGGTGTTTTGATTACACGGAGCAGTTCACTCCATCACATCAATGAACAGTCTCCTGGGCATGTTCTGGGGAATTGGTGAAACTTGTTAGATGCAGTACTTTAGATTTTTAATATATATATTCTAAGATAAAATTGATCCTTATTATTTAAAATAATACATTGAAATTGTTTTCAAAGATATATATATAGTGCAGTTTCACATAGTTTCTCAAATCCTACATATTGAAAATAATGTAACTGTAAACAGGAACTGAAATGCCTCAATAAAAACTAGGAGAAAGCAGAGAACAACTGATATATATATATATATATATATTAACTGTGAAAGTGAAATGTATTGCCTACACAGTGTTACACTTGTTATTAGATGCTGAAGGGCCACAAAGAACACCATCACCATATGTTTGGAGACTGTCACAACTCACACCAAACAGGCTGATGCATAATAGTATCTTCCTTCGTCGAGAGAATAACACTGAACAGAAATCTCCCCAGTAAATGGTTCTGTTGTGGGCAGCAATTTAACATGCCCCATATCCTTATAATTAGCTACATAGCCATAAAAAAGTTACTGACAGGTTTATCGTGCACCAGTGCCGAAAGCACTCTAAGTAACTTTAAAGGAAGGTTCACACATTTGTCATTTGTCATTTCTCATCCCACTCACTTTGCAGCCAAAGGAGGCTGGAATGCTCTTACCGGCATTCTCAGTAATGTCACTTATTTTCTTTCTCTTTGCATTTTTGGTGGTGAACTCTGTCGAGTAATGCTCAAACCAAAGTTCATATTGTAAATAACTCAGATTGTTTTTCTAATCTACATGTAAACATACAATAGAACTAAATATCGAAGTTACATTGTTAACAACACATGAAATTGAGCACTGAGAGCTAAGTGTATACTGGATAATACCTATAAATTACAGACTCAAGCGTATACACTGTATTACGCTAAGTAATAAACTGCTTTGGTGCTTTTAGAAAGAGTGTGAACCTCATGAGTCAAAAGCCTGAGAAAAATCTTCCTAAGGTGGAAACACACTCTGTCCAGTGGCAGCTCTTCAGCCACATTCTCTGAGCATCAGCCTATTTCACTCAGTCCTATGACAATCCCATTTATGGCTGCGAGGCCGTGGTAACTGCTGAGCATGCCCAGCAAGTCCCCGCGCGTCGCACTGCAATGACCCCTCTTTCACCTACAGCAAAAATAGCACCAGGGAAGAAGCAGCAGAAGAGCATAGCAAATGAATTATTTCTGAGCATCTCTTGTCAATTAAAATTGCTCTGTAACGTCCTGTGGCAAAGCTGATTTTTTCTTTGAAGTGAGCTTGGATTCTCCTTTGACACAAATTAGCACCTGTGGCTATTTACTCCTGTGTCAGCTTAGTATTTTGTTCTGGTTTTCATGGTGGAATTTTTCATGAGGCCTGAGGAAACTGGATTTTCCAGACATGACATGAAAAGTGAAATATTATTTTGGTAAATGCAAGAAGATTGGTAAATCCAGAAGTTTTTTTTCTTACATATTTGTGGAATTTAGTTTCTATTTAATAAGAGCTTTCTATGAAGGTCAGAATTACCTTGACTTGGTTTGTTACGGAATAGTTATACTGTGTGATACCATCTATTTTCTGTATGACACTTCAGAATAATAAAATCACTTGGAAAGCAATCATGGCAGTCAGTTAATCTCTTTTGAAATTTGCAGTTCATGGATTTTGTCTTCTCTAATACAGCCCTGACTACCAAATCTATTTGGTAAAACAACCCCTCTCCCTGCCAAAGAATCTAGACTTCTCATTATTCAAATCATTCTAGAAATGGAAATCTGTAACTTTTCTGGAGCCCTATAAAAGCAGCCAATGTATGCTACACACTGATCATCTCATGAAAAATTTTCCACGGCAGGGATTTAGTACAAAGACGGAGCTAAAATTTGTCAACAGGAAGTTCTTTAACAATGAGATATGAAGTGGCCTGAATTTCTTGATTCTGAAACTTGCAGTCTGCCTGTTAATGTGTTTTGGCTCAGCTGATGAAAGTTATCACAGTCAATTCTGCAGCTGAATCATATCAGTGGGCTCTTTGGCGGCAGCGGTGTGAACAAGACTGCCAAATGTCAGCGTTTTTTGACTGGCAGGGGGACTGCTGGAAACTCCTGCCACTCATAGTCCCTCAAAGTAGCTTCAGGGCTACTCCAGCTTAGACTGAGTGCCAGCTGCCTCCTGGCAGTCTCGGGAGATGCAAAGTCATTCTTGCTACCTCTTGCCTTCTCAGGCTGGTCACAACACACCTGGGACCACCCCTAAGGATGAGAACCTGCATACAACAGAACGTAAAATCCCTCTGCATTTCCCTGCAAAATATAAGAAACTTGATTAAATGGGTACCTGGTTTGTAAAAGACAACTGCCCGTACAAAACAGGGACTGTGTCTTCAGAGCATTGACATGGCTTCTGAACCTGATTTCAGCTGTGGGTAGCACTGTAAAATAATATTTCTCCTAAGTAAGATCACACTTAAAAAGGATAACGTAATTTTCTGCCTTTACTTTTTGTAGCCAAAAGTGCTGCTTCTGCACTTCCACAGCATCTGCTATTTGAATATATCAGTGAATTAAATCTCACAATACTTGGGTAAACCTTAATCCATTAACAAATGCAAAGTCAAGGCACAAAGAAGTGATTTATATAATAATGAATACTAATAAGTATGCATTTCAAGGTTATTACATTCCATGTACTTCTAAACTCTTTTTAAGAAATAAATGCACAATAAATAAAGTAACTTGTGTTTCCATGAACTATTTTTATTTTTTGAGAAATGAACCCGAATAGTCAATTATGGGGTTATTAAAACCAGTGGATACAAATTTCAATATGAAAACGTTATTCATGCATGTTACGGTTCCAGGTATACATTATCCTTTCCCAAAAACGTTTTGGTCTCCCAGTTTTTATGCAAAAGACTGGCCTGTGGGCTCTGTGCAGGATGTAAATTAAGTTCTTGTCTGGCTAAATTTGATTACCCTGTAGGGTATCAATCTTGCTTAGTAATAGTGGAAGCTAAAATTTGCAAGCAGAACAGGCCCCTTAAAATGGGACCAGGAAGGGTCAGCTTCTAAATAACAAATCTAAGTTTTGAATTAGATTTTAATTTTATTCCCAATAATGTTCAGTTAAACACAGAAACTATCTTCTCAGTAATTGCTACCATTAATTTTAAAACTCCTAACACATTTTTTTAAGGTGTGCAGTTCTTTATTAATCAAACATAAAGGTGCTGCAATCACTTCAACCCAGCCTTTACTTGGTCTCCCTCTCAATCCCCATTTGACACTTCTTCTTATTTCTCTTGTATTCTATTGAAATTAATGCTCCAGTAGAGCAATTGAAGTGAACAGCAAAACCTCCACGGAATCAGAGCATAATCCCCCAAGTCACTATAAACTATCTAAAATTATCTGAATGTTACCAAGGTACTGTTGCTTTATTATGCACTTACTGAGTGCATGAGACATAAAAAGGCACATGCTGACACTAAACATGAAATACTGCTGCTCCTTCTGACAGGATTAGCTAATTACCTAAATGATAAGAATGCTCCCCTGTACTTTTCCTAAACTCAGAAAAAGTGCACAGGAAAGCCACGCTTTGATCTATTTCACCAGCTTCAGTTACTCTAGCAGGCCTTTGTATACATAAAAAATTTATTTTTAGTAGTCTGTGTCAGCTCCTTATTCTTCCTTTGATGTATAAAGGATTTATGATCAATAACATCTGAAAGCATTATTACAACTGCTTTGAGTCAAGAAGAAAATATCAAAAGTAATGCAACGCTGGCAAAAACTATATGGCTTTTGGCTGTTCGAAAAATATAATTATCTCAGTAAATGCATGTGGTTTGGGTAATGAGCTCAAAAATTCAGATGGATTATTTTTAATAACATCTTTTCACAGTGGCTTTATTAGATATTCTAAGTCAGAGCTCAACATTTACCTAATAGATAAATACCTCACTCCCTCAGTAGGCTTTAGATGAAGGGCCCCAGCACTCCACACAGAATCTTAATGAAGGCAATGTCATAAAGGCGTGAACTTTATCTACAAGCAGCTCAGAGCAAAATCCCAGCACGATCCATTGTATGCTGATTGTATTATTTTGGGGTGGCCAATACTAAAATGACATGTTCAGAAAGCAGTTTTAACTGTGATTGACTGGAGCACAATCCAAACCTTGCATCTGAATTCCCACATCTCCCCCATGCCAGCAGCAGAACACATATCTGCATGATGAGGCATATTAGATTCAACTGACATCCAACACTTCTTTCCTTGGATTAGTTCTAGGAATGAATCAATTTCCTGATCTGGTTCAGCAGGCAGACACAAAAAATGCCTATGTTAATAAAAGTGGGCAGCTCAGAAGACGAAAATGGTTCTTTAGATTGACCTCTACCATCTTAAAGCCTATGTGAAACTACCTTAGGGAGCTTATGCATAGGCTGTCAGAACATATGGCTATCAACCACTAGTCCACGGGTGTTCCAGTCTCTGCCTTTCAGGGATAGGGTATTTTTTTATGCTGTCCAATCGTTCTTTTACGTTGGCACTATTTATTAAAGCATTTAAACTATTTATGAAATGCACTTGCATTGTGGTCAAAGCTTATATACTGTAAGATATGATTTACTGTAAATCCCTAAAGAATTACATTATATACCCACAGCAGATTATTTTAAAAAATTATCTTCCCAAAGGAACAGGCACGCTGTAACTTTTTAATAAATACATACTTTTTACAGTGCTGATGCAGTAAATAACATTCACAAATAACTTTCTAGAAGTGCTGGTTATCACCTCAGCAAACACTATTAATGACTTTTCATTTACTAATAATACAACAGGTAAGGCCACGATCAAGTGACCGTTTTAGCCTCAATCGTGATATCATCGCTGTATACAAGTGCAATCCACTACTGTATCATTAATATTTATTTCATCTTGCAAATGAATTATTACGGTTGCTACTGACAAAGCTCTTTTTGCTCCAGCTGAAAAAGCATGTGAATGAATCATGTCACATTCAGATATGATAAACAAGTCAATGGCTACTGAGTTGATGTTTCCAAAAGTGGAACCTTCCCTCCAGCACAGCTTTAGGAAAACAGGCTTCATTTGACAACATAGATTCTTTTCAACAGAATTCTCTTAGGAGGTACTGTACCAAAAAAAATCATTTAACTGTATAAATGGATGGGGAGAACATTCCGAGGAATGGAACTTCTTTTCAATTAGATACCCGGCATAACATTTTAAGACTTCACTTAAACCAGCCTCCTTCCCACTGATGTTACGTACCTGGAGACCAGATAAAACACCCTCAGGCAAGTTGTTTTGAGTGTCTCATGGAAACTGGTGAGAATAGCATTATTTTTTTGAAAGAAATCATGGAATGGTAAGGGTTGGAAGAGACCACTGAAGGTCATCTAGTCCAATCCTCCTAAAGCAGGATCATCGAGAGCAGGCTGCCCAGGAACATGTTCAGGAGGGTTTTGAAAGTCTCCAGAGGAGACTCCACAACCTCTCTGAGCAGCCTGTTCCAGGGCTCTGCCACTCTCACAGTAAAGAAGTTTCTCCTTATGTTTAGGTGGAACTCCCTGTGTTCCAGTTCAAAAGCACCAGTAGAAAACAGTGCATAGTACTAATATTGTTCTCCTCCATACAGCCACATATCAGTTTCCTTTTCTACAAAGATTGACTGGCAATGCATCTGTTTTATTGCTTAGCAAGTAAAATCTTTACCAAGCATAGGTTAAAGGAACACTTGTCCAAAGGGGACACATTTCTTTTAATTAAAATTATCTACGAAAATCCTATTGCATTAGTAATGTTTCCTTGTGAAAAATAGGAAATAATCACACTGAAAAGAGGATTATTCTAAATATATTGTGCATATATATATACACACACACTCACAAATCATATTTATTCCTTCACCCATGTTGTGTTGCTTATGGACAGTCTGCCCCAAGCAGACAACAGCTGCAAAATGAGGCATTCTGTCTATCTACTAAGATGTCTGGTGGAAACATCATTCTCTGACCCGAGTTCAGGTACAGCTTACTGATTCACATGCTATTGAGGAGCTACGACTCTGTGGTGAAAACATGAGAGTTGTGATCCATTTCATTTAATGTAAACGAGGAAATGAGGAAACAGCTTGTAATAGTTCTCAGTTGTGTTTTGGTTGGTAAATATTTTAGATATTCTTGGAATAAAAGGTAAAGGAAATCTACACAGTGATTATAAATTAAGAACAACGGCAACTTTTATTTACATAGTTTAATAAAGAGATTCAAGCAATTCTTGCATTAGTTATTCAGATTCTGAACATCATTATAAACAAGTTTATAGCAGACCTAGCTAGCACTGCACTCTTCATGGCGCTGTCATTAATGTCCAACATTTTTCTTTTTCCAACGAAGCCACCTCAGAGCTCTCACCAGTGCTACTTGTCCCATGAGGAATGTGATAGTAAAGTTACGTTTATACCAATCTCTAGGATTCCAAAGCCAGGAAAATCATCAGCACACAGAACAAGAGGAGGAAAAAGGTACACAATTATATTAAAATACCCCTTAGCATTGAAAAATGACAATTCAGTGATGACCTGCATTTACCATTCTTTGTGGCAACACTTTTCCTACCTAATGAGAGTTAAGTAACCTATGAAGAGGTCTATGTGAGTATCCACATCCCTCAACAGATTCCATGCAGACTACAGGGCTACAACAATCATGGACTTAACTGTAAAAAAGGTAAGGGATGACCAATTGTATCTGTGATCAGGTAAGATTAAAAAATTGTAACATATCTCATGTTTCAGAAGTTGATCATCACGCTATCTAGAATTTCCTGCCAGTGCTGTGCTATGGGTGAGATTTGTTTGTGCACGTATGAAGATGCGTGTGTTGGAAAGGGCGTAATTCATCACCTATCAGGGTGGAAAGAAAATAATTCAAAGACTAATTGTATAACTCAATATGGGAAACATTATGTTTCTAACACAGTACCTTTTAAAAGATGATGCTTTATAGTGAGTCTTTATATCTTTAAATAGCTTTTATGAAGCACACATGGCTTCTGGAACTAATTCAAGACGTAGATAAGACATCATCTGTATCAGTCATTTTTAACCAACAACAACTTGTTTCAAATTCTTGCCCCTGTTACAAAGTGAAGTAATACCATAATTTCTTTCTAGTTTCTAACAAGGATCCCTCCTCCATTCTGTAAAATGCTGCAAAAGCAATAAAATATGCTCACTGGAGAACTAGCAGGGAATGTTAAACACTGGGATTTAGGTCTTTGTGGGAAGCCCTGCATGTACAGATCTATATAAACCTGAGATACTCACTTCTCAGTAAGGAGAATAGCCAAACTCATACTGACAAGCAGCACTGAGCTACCCCCTCAAGTGTCATGTTAAATCAAAATATCATGCTAACATTGCAACTGTTTCTTTCATGTCTCATTTCCTATATCCTTCTCAAATTTTTTTCTTAAACTAGACTGTATTTCCACTCTAAGTACCCTGAACTAAATATTCATGGTGTCTGTGCATAGTCATTGCTTCAATTTAAACTAAATTTTAGAAGTTGCAACTCTTCAGCAGCCGGAGTTTTCAGGCCAGCTGGCAACACTGCAAAAGAACGTACAGCTGAACACATAAACAGGTTTTTATAAATATGACCCCTCAAAATCAGAGTGCCTGTAAAAAGCTCCAGTGCTTTCAGGTCCATGCAGTTCCACTTTGAAACTATAATGATGTAGCTGATGACTATCTGATTTTACAAGGCAGCAGGAAGGAAGGTCATGTTTAGGCATAAAGCCTGAACTCTTTTACTGTGAAGACAGGACATTATTTCGAGGTCACTACAGTGCTATCTGGTGACCACTCCTAAGACAAACTATTTGCTTTCTCACTCATCAGTTATAGGCAATTTGAACAACAATACTCTTATTAAATTTTTTCACTCTCCACCTTTTCATGCTATTTCTTAGGGTTTATGGTGAGGTGTTCCATGTCCCCCTCCCCTCTGTGGGCAAGACAAGACGTGCATGTTTGTTTTAAATATGTTCCAGTAAAACTGTTGTTACAGTACAGTATGTTACAGTATATGCACAATACGTACGAAGAACCCTAAACCACAGTTTGTTATTGATCATAGTGATGGTAGAATTCTCACTAGAATTACACCATCAGGAACCAAACAACATGACAACTTTGAGCCCAATACTCTTTCAATCCAATGCAGAGAAGAAACTGAAGTTTTGGTTTCATATCCAGTGGGCAGTGCTACTGTAACTGGATTAAGTGCTATTTTCCTCCAGCTTTCCACTCCTTCCTCATTCCCAGCCCTCTACCAGGCGTGCACAGCTACTTGGTAATGTGTACTCAAAAGTGATTTTTCAGTTGTTTCAGATCCCCAATCCAGTTTATCAAGTTGTTGTATAAACAGTAACAGTGAAACAATGCAGCAGATGTTGTGAAGGGGCACAACGGATGTGAGCTTACCCAGCTGGGGCGGAGGTTCCACACAGGATGAGTTCAGGGGATCATTTAACTAATGCTTTGCCACGCAAAAACCCCTCGAACTCAAGGCTAATCACCTTCATTTTTACTATATGCTTGCAAAATTAATAAAATCAAGAATACTAAATACTACTCTCATTAAACAATTTTCTTTGAGTCCTTATTTAATAGTCAACTTGAGTTTATTCTATAGAAATTTCAAGTTTTATTTGCATATTTAGCAGTTTCAATTAGCAGCATGAAGAGACCCAAGCCACAAGAGAAAACACTTGAGTGCCTGATCTTGTCTCTCTCTGAATCTCAGACACGAGATTCATCTCTCTACTAAATCAACAATAAGCAGTAGGACAACTCAAATGACCATGCAAATTTCTGTCAAACGCTAATAACAGCATTTAAAAACATCATTTTCTAAAATGATAAGTTTAGGTGTTACTTTACCAATTATGGGGAAAAATGTTCACATTTTAAAACTGATCTTTCACTTAGACTATAATGCATAATAGTCAACGTAAATGCTTTCTACATACCTGTTATACTGCATGTGCTTTCTAAAATTTTTACTTAGAAAGTCCTTGTAAAAATCAGCCATTTCTTCTGCGGACAGTGTTGCTTTTTGACCTGAAAATAAGTTTTGGCATAACAATGTCAAGATAATTCTTTGGATTAAAACACCAGGTTCAGATGCAGGACAGCTAGGTCTGATACCTTGCCCTCACTCTACAAGCTTCCTGTGTACCCCTGAACAGGTGAACATGCTTTTATTTTCTAACTTTTAAAAAATTATCTAGGGAGCACAACAGATTAAAAATACTGTTCATCTTAAAGCTGACATAACTCTTAAACCCTTATTATTTGTGAAAGTGATTATGTTTATCAGGTCTTACATTTAGGGTACTAGTGGACTCTTATGAAAAAGTCCATAAATCCAGGAGTATCTATCCTTTGAGTAAAATTAATCTCTCACTGGGCTGAAATCTAAAAAGCACTAGTAAGAGCACTTGGTAACTTAAAATTCTCCCCTAAGGCAAGCCAATAAATATAGAAAGAACACCATCCATGACTGACACGGCATTTTCAGATGCACTTTTTTTTTCTGTGGCTGTTGATAAATTTCAAGTAACTTACTCCAAAGAGTTTATGTTTTGAGAGATCAGATTTATTAACAATATAGTAGGCAATTCTTTTGTGAAGAAGGAAGTACAAAAGATGACTTTGAAAGTGCCACTCTCATAAGCAAGATACAAGAGGAGATAGATTCTCTCCACAGAACATGAAAGAAAAAGCTGTGGCTACAGCACAGGTGTAGAATCCTGAGAACAAGCAAATATTCTCGACTCTACCAAATAATTCCTATACAAACTCTCTGACATTTCCACTGTTTCTAAAATGAGGGTCAAATTTGAATGTCCCAAGGAACACGAATATGACGAGGGAGATGGAATTGTGATATTCAACTTGTTACTGTGCCAAAATGCATTTTAAAGCTCTTGAGGCTGATAATAAAAATGCAAATTATTGATCAGGTCTATTTGTCATTATTTACAAACCTAATACATTACAATGGATTAACACACTACGGGATACATTTACTTCAAGACTATTTGGAGGCTGCCTACTTAACACCTACAGTTAATTCTTCATATTGGTATCAGTGGAACTGATTGTAGATTCACTTCTATAAAAAAAGCAGGTTTTGTTCCAACTGTTCATCTACATTGTTATTACTCTTATATACACACAAAGGTGTATTATAGAACAGAGTTAATCAACACATACAGCCAACAGAATTTTACTTCTAAGGGATGTACATGCTTACTACTTTTTATTTCTCGGGTATAAAAACAAAACAAAAAAACCCAAACCAAAATGGCAATATAAAAAGAAGTGTTTTCTAAACAACTTAATTATTTCTCAACCACACACTGATCATCAGGACACAAACAGAAGAGAAAAAAAATAATGGTCTGTGACATACAGAACACCAAAGCAGATGCTTTGCTAAACTCAACAGACCATTATTCTATGAACAAAATAATCATCCTTATACTACAATGGCCAATTCACTGCTATTATGAAGGCATCTTGTTAATGAGTTAGAGAGGCAACTATTTTACAGCAACTGTGCTGAGGCAAAGACAAGCAGATAGCAGCTGCTGTCTCCTCTGAAGCCATCTTATTCTCCCCCAAGGAAAAATATTGTATGCATTGTATACACTATGGACCTGAAGCCAAAGAGTGTGAGTTTATTTACCCAACCATAACATGCACTCGAGATAAATGCTCTGTGTGTTTAACTCAGCCAGTTCACTGGGTTAGGAGGTGTGAAAGGAAAAAGCCCCTTCAGAGCTCTTTAGACTACAGAATTATTATATTATTTAGCTAGGGTTTCAGCACATTCCCCTCAGCTGTGGGGAGGGAACTGGGGCAAGGATGCTGCAACATATGATCTGACCCCCATATGCACATCTCTTTTTATCATGCTCCTGAAAACACGTTTAAATTCTACCCTCAAGGTTTACTTGTGACGGAACACAAAAAGCATAAACTAACAGAATTCAAAATTAAACAAAATCCAGACTGCACTAAACTGTACTAACTATAAACAAAGATCTCACTAACCTGTTTCATCTCTCATTTCCAGACCCTTGGCTTTCAGTCTTGAATAAATAAATTCTTCTTTTTCCTAAAACATGTGTTTTCCACATTAGAATCTGATGTCCTGGAAGTTAACCAGTTTTTAATCACATAGCAGTGTAATGCTTAATAACCTCTGAAATAACAAGTAATACTCATTACACTCAGAAATGTCAACAAAACATTTTCCTGAATCCAGTGAGTTAGTTAAACCAGTAAATATGTCACTTAGATCCTGCTACCTACATGCATCGATTAATTCATGCAAGTATTGTACTGACACATATAAAACTTATCTGTGGAGTAAAGTTACAGCTGAGTTTCAGTAATGTTTCACAAGATCTGAACCTTCAGTTTATAATACAAGCTTTGAAGATGTGCTGTATTGTATAACTGAGAATTTGAGTACAGAGAAAAACATGCAGCCTTAAAAAAGTGAAATTACTTAGATGGAAACAAAATAATTATTTGTACATTAAGTTTTTCAAACTTAAGCAGTTCTACGGAACTGAAAAAGGACCTTCATTTTTTCTCTGAAATCTTTGCATGTTTGGGGAGGATATGA
Organism: Baryphthengus martii; assembly: GCA_013396935.1. Classification (NCBI taxonomy): domain Eukaryota; kingdom Metazoa; phylum Chordata; class Aves; order Coraciiformes; family Momotidae; genus Baryphthengus; species Baryphthengus martii. The sequence continues at coordinate 16,168 of VWZK01015426.1, read as the reverse complement.
TGATCAAAGATCATCACAAATGATGATGGATTACTGAACTGTTACTGTTCTTCCAACAGAATCCAGTGCTTCCTAATCAATGCTGCAATCAGGAAAGACAGACCACAACTGAAAAATCTCCCTGTTCAGCCTTGTTGGGGCACACTGCCAGCGACACAGGGCATGTCCTTTATTTACCCCGGTGATGATACCAGATTTCTCTCGCTGATGACACATCAAGAAGAGCTACAGGACCACTTTCAACAGCCACTCTAGTCACAGACAGGTCTATCATGTAGAGTGGCTACAACTTTTTTTTTATATTTTCAGTGCAAGGTAAGAAAGGCAAATATCACTATATGCCACTCAACAGCAATAAAATATACAAGCTCTTCAGTTTTGTACCTAATTTTAAAGAAACGAATGACAATGACGTAATTTCCACAAAGACACTGCGGGTATTAAGAGAAACGGTATCAGCTGCCAGCCTGTGAGAGCAGGCAGAACTGAACCCCACCTCACCGAGGCCAAACACGCCAATTCTGGGCGGCTGTGTGGGAGCTGAGCGGCACAGGGCGCTGCAGCGGGCTCACCTGGCTGAAGGCACGGTTGTGCCGCGCCCAGAAGCGCTGGTCGCAGGCCTGGGCCTCCTGCCGCGCCTCCCGCAGCCGCCGCTCCAGGGGCGACTCCTCGGGGGGCACGTAGAAGATGACCGGCCGCAGGTTGGAGTGCTTGTCCGGGGGGCCGATCCAGTCGTTACGGGAGTGTGCGGGGGGGCTGAAACCCAGGCCCTTGAAAATACAGGCAGAACTCATCATGACCCCATTAGCACAGATTTCCAAAGACCATCTGATTTGAAATAAATTCCAAACCCACACAACCTGAAAGGGTAAAACCCTAACAAGTTCAGAAAGTCTGCACACTCATTCACCCTCACTGAAAATGATGCGATACATATGAAATTTACTCTTACGCAGAAATGCACTATAGAAAAGGTACCTTTGACTCTTTTCCAACAAATGTGAATAGTGGTTGGCTTTTTTTGTTTTAAAAGGAACCTTTTTTTTTTCTTCTATTTTTGCATCACTGATATTCTACTTCTGTCCTGGTTTGAGTTAGAATTGAACTAATTCTGTTCATTGATATTACTTTTCAGCTCACACTCTAACTCACTGCACTTTCTGAAGTTAACGCATATTTTCACAGGCATTGTTGCTTTCCAGCAGTGATAACACTCCATGTTTAGAGTGAGTACCAAGGATTGGTGTGCAGACCACGACCACTGCTAGATCTTGTGCTCCATGTTGGGGGGTGCAGAAAGTAAAAGGCCACACCTGTGGGGAGGAGCAGGACAGGTGACCCCAAACTGACCAGCAAGGTATTCCATGCCATATATATTTAGTATAAAGCTGAAGGGTCAAGGGTCAAGCCTCTTCTTCAATGGCCAGCATCCAAGGAGGACTCTGTCCATTCTGCCTTTGATCCCAATCCATGCATTCTTAAATAAAGTTTCAGATTCCAGCTCCTGAATCCTGTTCCCAACTGCTGTTGAGTCCAGCCTGGGCCATCCCCAGTGCCTGCTCCACAGCATCAGTGATGTAATTACCATCATGGGGGTGGGGTTCAATACTGATTTTGTACATATCTGTACATATTCAATTTTTATTATTATTTTTATTAAAGCTGTTCTAGTTTCCTTTGCTAATTGATAAGCCACTCTGCTTTATTCCCTTTCTCTTCCTCTTTGGGGAGCAAGAGGGGTTAACAGAGAGCCTCTATTATAAGTTTAGCAGCATGCCCTGACCCTAAACCTTGACACACTTCACTAAAACATTTGATGGCAACAGCTATTAAGTATGTAAGTCTTCCTAAGGGCTGCTTTCTTCGTGTATCCTTGTGAACACAGACAAGCACATAGCTTTTCAGGTCGGGTTTAGAAAGAACTTGCTCCAACAGCCCATAACTTACCACTCGGTCTCTAAAGGCGTTTTACCTCATCCGTGCCTCAGCGCCCCAACCGCACAGCACGGTAAGGCCCCGGGGGTATTTATAAACAACGGGGGCGTTGGAAAACATATAAATAAGGAGAGGCTGAAGGAAACGCAGGCTTTTATCGGGATGCACCCGCCTAGCGACCCCGAGCGCGACGGCGGGGGCAGTCAGGGCGGCCCAGCCCGCCCCGCTCCCCGCTCAGGGCTCCGCAGGGATGGCAGGCCCCGGGGCCTCCCNGGGGGCGGACGTTGCCGGGGAGGGGGGCCGGGAGGCTGAGGGGGGTTGCCGCTGGGGTGGAGGGAGACGAATGGGGAGAGCCTCTCCTCGGGAGCCTTCGGGAACCTCTGGGGTGTCATTCCTGTCCCCCCTTCCCCAGGCCCCATCGCCGGCGGGGGGAGCGGGAGGTCGCTGCCGTGGAGGGACCTGGAGGGGGCTAACGGGGGCTGTTGGGGGAGCGTTGGCGGCGGGACCTGTGCGACCGAGGAGGCCCTGCCCTGGGGCTCTGGCACTCCAAGGGCGGTCGGGTTTTGCCGCTGGTTTTCCCCTGAGCCGCGGGTGTGCGGTTTGTTCTGCTGCCTTCCGCTGCAGAACAGGTGGGGGGGGGATTGCTGAAGGTTGTCGGTAAACATTAGAGCTGGTGGTGTGGTAACTAAAGCGTCACCCCGGGAGAAAGAGGTGTTAAACAATAGGGGAATGGGAACGAGATACCAGCCAAGTGGTTTATTCCTGTCGCAAGCGATATTTAAAATAGCTGTAATGCTGAAGTGCTGCAGGATACCGTGAAAGTTGTGATACGTGCTTGCGTAACACTTTATTAATCGCAGGTCTTGTTCTCACTTTCCTTGTAGTTCATCTGAAACTGGACGAAAGAATAGAATGGATATGGGTAACCAACACCCATCCATAAAACGGTTGCATGAAATACAAAAAGAAGTCAAAGAGATTGAACAGCAAGTGGCTGTCTTCAGCGGTCTGTCTACTGATCGAGATTACAAGAAACTGGAAAGGAGTCTCACGAAACAGCTTTTTGAAATAGATTCTGTAGACACTGAAGGAAAGGGGGATATTCAGCAAGCCAGAAAGCGGGCTGCTCAGGAAACGGAGAGGCTGCTTAAAGAACTGGAACAAAATGCAAACCATCCGCGCAGACTGGAAATAGAGGCTATATTCAAGGAGGCGCAGTCACTTGTGGAACGTGAGATTACACCTTTTTACAAAGGAGGTAACTCTATAAGCGACGAATTTGAAGAAGGTATTCAGGACATTGTATTGAGGCTTACCCAGGTGAAAACCGGAGGGAAAATTTCTTTACGTAAAGCAAGGTACCGCACTCTGACGAAAGTCTGTGCTGTTCAGGAGATTATAGAAAGCTGTGTGAAGCAACAGCTGTCTCTGCCACTCTCTAATGATGCGCATCCTTCTGTCTCCAAAATTAACTCTGTAATGTGTGATGTGAACAAAGCAAGAGGAACTCTTATTGCACTTCTAATGGGAGTGAGTAGTAATGATACCTGCAGGCATCTCTCCTGTGTGCTCACAGGCCTCATTGCTGATTTGGATGCTTTAGATGTCTGTGGTCGCACGGAAATAAGAAATTACAGAAAGGAAGTAGTAGAAGAGATCGATAAGTTGCAGAAGTACCTGGACTTGGAAGAAGAAGCAAATTCTACTCACGCTTATGATTTGGCACAAAATCAGTCCATTCTAAAAATAGAAGAGATCCGCAAGAAAATGAAGGAAGTGAATTCTTTGCTTTTAAAAACAGAGAATGCTTCTGATTTGTATTTGGGATCCAAAGCAGAATTGCAGGGATTAATTGCCCACTTAGATGAGGTGAGTCCTGGAAAAAATCCCTGTATTAGAGAAGCCAGGAGAAGAGCAGTAGTAGAAATTCAAGCTCTGATAACGTATATTGATTTGAAGGAGGCACTTGAAAAAAGGCAAATGTATCCTGAGCAAACTGCTGCCGAACATCAGTCTCATAAAGCAGTTTGGACTGTTCTCGGAAACTTGTCGCAAATTCAGCAGGAGGTCATTTCATTTGATGGAAACAGAACAGATAAAAATTACATGAGGTTGGAAGAACTTCTTACAAAACAGCTTCTGGCGCTCGATGCTGTTGATCCGCAAGGTGACGAGCGGTGTAAGGCTGCCAGAAAGCAAGCGGTAAAGCTTGCACAGAATATTCTTTACTATCTGGACATGAAAACCGATGAATGGGAATATTGAAACAGCCATGGCCTAACACAGAGAAACATTTCTCCTTTGGCACTTTGTGCAGATCCTTGGCAGCACATAATAAAAGTGATATATTCTGGGCCCGCTCAAATCACGGAGCTTGCATAAGCAGTTGACTGGGCTACATGTCTGCTATCCCACGCAGTCACCCACTTGCCATGGCAACTGTCAGTACAACATCAGCAATTCTGGTCATTGCTGTCAGCAAAGAAGCGGGGTTCTCTGAAGGAAGAGCTTAATACTTGATTGAATGGCTTCTTTTTTAGTGTGTTCTGTTTTTGCTTTAATAACCCTGTGCAATGTTCAGTGAATGCAGATTTTTCACAGGTGCAGAAACTTCCTTATGGTGCAGTACTGGCAAAACTATTTAAAGAAGGCTGGACGTGAAAATTAGTGTTCAAGCGTGAGGATCCATCCAGCAACGTCACAGCAGTCTGGATATACTCTTAACGTGCTCTAACAACAGAAAGTATTGAGGGGGAAAAAAACCTGCTGGCTTTTGGTTTGTCCTTGATGTATTCTATCCATCACACCTTTCTGGGTGTTCAGATTTTTTTAGTTAATGACAACTGTAAATTAGCATTTCTATGGGGAAAGCCAATTATGTCCATCTTTTGTAATATCTGAGCCCTTTGATTTGCAAAACCATGTCTTTTGTCAGTGGAAACTCTTTCAGATTACTGCTTTAAGGTGCTGAGACTCGGGAGAGGAAAATTTGTACGTATGTACTGACCAGATAGATGGGATGTCGAGGATTTCACACTGCCATCCGTAACCCCCTGAAAACTGCACTGAACTGTATTTAGTGACTGCTTAGGTGTCTTTTTAAACTCTGTTGTTAGAGCTGGTTTTGATTTGTCTTTTCACATGCAGTGAAACCAGAAACAGAATTCACTTTGAAGTGAACGAGCATTTTGGAATTATTTTTGTAAAATTAGGTAGCCAGCTATAAAGATGTCCCTAATGATGTAAACGGGTGTTACATATTTCATACTGGTCAGGTGTGGCTTCAAGCGTGTCTTGGCCGAAAGGCTAGTGGCAAACGTCTCTCCTTGCAACTCATCACTTAGTTGTTTTAGTAACTTTGGAAATAAGCTTGGTTGTATTATTCTATGCACCTGCCTTTTTATTTGTGGCTGCTAGTGCCAATCACATTTCTACTATAGCATGTTTTGGGCTTTTTTTGAGAGCATGGCATTAAAATGAATTAACTAGAAAGTTATATTTAATTATGGATGTTTTGCACTTAGCTCTTTCAAGTTGAATTAATGAATTATTGTTCTATACATGATGATTTGCTCCACCTTAAGAAGTAAAAAACATTTTGGATGTTAAAAATAAATATTTTAGATCTATTTTTGACTGATCTGAGAAGACAATACTGTCTGTGAAAGACAAGTGCCTTTATGACACCACTAATTTGCACTGTCGTGTAGATATAGGAACTGTTTCCTGGCAGCTTGGTACATTTGTAATCTTTGCAAAACTGGATGTCTCACATACGTACAGTTCTGCGGTAGTATATGTCAAATTAACATAATATGATAAGTGACAATTGTTCTGTAGGAATCCTGAGAACGAGTATCAAATTTGGGAAGTACAGATTCAGCTTACAAAGGAATGCATTGATGTGGACATGGGGGACTCTGGACAGGTCCTCTGTGCCTGTTGCTACTAGAAGGAGAGAATGTGTTTGCTCCATGACACGCTTTGAGATCTCGATGAAAGGCCATGTAACTTCAGAGCGTGAATATATTTTGTTCATGATTGTACAGGTAACTGCTTTCCAAATTTACTTGCCGAAATGGATCTATTTTTTCAGTTGAACACAGTGCCTAAGGCACAATTCGGCAATGACAGAATGTTTGTTGGAGGATTTTCTCTCCTCCTTCAGAGATATAACCCCGTTGAATTTATCTCTCCTTACCTCTAAAAAATCATTTCCCTTAGTTAGAATTCCAATCTATATTTACATGTTATGTGGCTAACACAGAATATTAATAATGTTATACACCTGAATTATTTTACTTATTTCAAGCTTTCTGCTCATTTGAAATGCAACTTCTGATTTGCACTTACATATTTTAGGAAATAGTAGAATTTGATAATTTAATTATATTCATTTTTCTCTAGAATTACTGTCAGGTCTGTAGTGGTTCCTTGTAGTTTGTTTAACAATGTAGTGTCCTTTGGAGGTTACTTTTCAAAAGTTTGAGTGTCTTACATAAAAATGTTACACAAAAAAAAAGTAAGTGTAGTTTTCAGCTCTCTTCTCTTTTAAATTTGTCTTTTAGCTTTTCTGAATGAACTGTTATGCCTGCGTCCGTAAGAAAGCACATGTGTAAGATTAGTGTAATTTTGAATGAGTAGAGTTCAGCAGCAAGATATTTTGTGAATTAAGCTTTTTTTCCATGGTTCTGTCATCGAATAAACGGACTACTTAAATTTTATGGTACAATCCTCATCCAGAGTGGGTTTAATTCACAGTTTTTGCATGAATGAAAGTAATGATCTAATTATGCATAACCAAAAAAAGATAATGCACAGATTTCTCAAAATCTTGCTTTTATGTTGAAGAATGTAACTTCCCTCTTTTTTATATCCAAAGATTGGGGGACACACAACTTTTCTTGCCGATACAACAGGCTAAAATAGCCAGCAAAATGTAAATGGACCAAATTGCAAAAGCCTGCATTTTAATACCATACTGAAATATAATAACTTTGCTGTGTGCTGTGCTTGTTCTAATCTACTTTGAACAGAATAAGTAATTGGATATTTGGGGGAGAGGTAATCCTACATTGTGATTCCTACTTGTTAATTGTATTTCTTTTTTAAACTAGTTTTCTGATATTTCAGTGTTTATTTTTGTTGTTTACCACTCAAAGTGGCTTTCCTATGTTACCAGTTTGGAGGTGATTTTTGTCAAGTATGATTCCTACTTTTCCAATTTAACAGAAATCAGTGTATGGGCTCCTTATTGGGTATATGTCTTGATTTATTGCTGTGTAGGATATGGCATTTGTACATACAAATTCAGGGTTAAATAGTGCGGTGTTATACTCTTGATTATTAATAAAAATACATTACTACCTTTCACTAGGTATTCATTTGAATGTTATGCCCTGCTGCCTTTCTCTATTTATTTTTGAATGTGAGTTATCAGAATGTAAATTATTTTTGTCTTAGAAAAACATAGACATAAAGCGCTCTTTTTTTTTTCCCCCCCTTCTTCAAAAGTTTGCTTTTTGCTGCTGTATTTATGAAAATAAAGTTATTTGTGTGGAAACCACTCCTACCTCTACTCACTAAATCTGGTGCCTTTTGGTTTTCTCTGCCTTCTACGTTGCGTCACAAGCCGTGCATCAGTGGCTGCTGCCATTCTTTGTTCAGTAAGAGCTTTGCCTCCTCCCAGGCTTCACTTGTATGATCACTGCAGAGATGCTTGCAGCTCTTTTCAGACCTGGCTGCTTTTCTGTTGAAGGTTGTAGCCTTAACTGATGAGCTTGCAAAACTTCTCGTGCAAAGTCACTGAAGATTAAAGAGCCTTTATAAGAGTTAAACTAATCTGTTTTAAAGCTATGTGAATGAGGCATGTTCACGTGATTGTTTCAATGGCTCAGGGTGTTTTCTCAAGATGCAGCAAGCCAAGTGATCAGTTCGCTTCTGATGGAAATTGGGAACTCTGTTTCTGCCCAGAAATCTGCTGGGTTTGTGTAGTTTGTGTTGGTTGGCCTACTCCTGTGAGTGGATTTAATCTAATAAAATGGAAGAAAAGCAACAAAAATGGAGGAGGGAGATTTCTGTGGGTTTAGTGAATCAAACTGGCTTGTAGAAACGCATGTGGGCCAGAGCTACTGCAAAGTGAGTGCGTGGGTCATGTGGAATGGCTTAGGGAGCAAATGTTAAGATTTTCAGTAGCAGTAAAGTCATTAGATCAACCTGCGTAGTCCAGTCTCTGGAGGAGGAAGAAGGAAAGAAGGTGGCACTGTCAGCTCCTGCAGACAAGTAGGACTTTGCTGCTTTAGTAATGGACTATGGTGAAGGTAATAAAAATAAATTGCGTACGGACAACAAACCAGTTGTTTTCAATTGCTCTTTTGTGTTACATACTAAGTGCTTATGCAATAAAACCCACAAACGATCATGTTGACAATCTGGAAAATTCTTATCCAGAGATACTGGATATGAGTAAGGTTTGTAAGGGTTGAATTTTCCTATAGGTAATCAGTTCACTGTACCTTCTTCCTCTCCCTTTTAGCAATATAGCTTATTTGAAGGAAATATATTCTTCAAAGACCAGTAAATCATATGGGCAGTGGCCCTAAATGTGCTCAGCTAGCTACTGACCTGTTTGTCTTGATCAGATGTTTATTCATCAAAGGAGAGAATTTGCCTTGCTAAAAATGTTTTTGTGTATCAGCCAAATTTTGGTGCCTGAAATGGTTTAACTGGAAAAACTGTATTTTATTTCCATATAGGCATATCCTCTTCTTTGGAGAATTGTCAGATGAGAAAGTGGAGGAGTAGAAGGACTTTAGCACTAAACTCATGGATCAAAGGCCTGGGATTTTAAGCTGGCTGTCTGCAGGAGACAGTTAAATGGCAGGATCTGGGAGAAACATTCCTGCTAGAGGAAGCTGCTAACAGAGACATGACCAAATGTTCAGAGATGATGTTTTAAGTGATCTCTTTTGCTTATGAGCTTTCATTGAGAAAGTGGATTCTTGGGGAAATATTCCTTGAAATACTGTTAGGCTTTCTGTTTTATATGAAGCTAAGAAATTACATTTAAAGCTTTTGATGAGCCACAGCGGGGCATGTAGAAGTTGTTGTCTCATGCTGTTTTGCTCCATGAAACAATTACGTATGTAATGCTTTCAGTTATATTATTAGGCATGTCCATGTCAGCTGAAAGCTGGTCATTAACTGATGAAGCTCAGGTTGAGGTGTGCTTTTGTTGAAGGCTTCTCACAAAACTTACCCTTTCTCTCTACAGCATTTTGTTCTAGGGACTGCCAAACACAGATGAATGCTTGAGTTGCTCAGCTTATCAGATCAAAAATAACAAAGACTAAGTCTACAAACTCTTCCTGCAGGACATAAATGGTAGCTGAGAAATGGAAAAGTACAATGAGTTTCTTAATTGGGCCATTTCTCCTCAATTAGTTTTGCCAGACAAACTTCTGTGCCAAGGAGTTCCTTGTGAAACCTGCATTTCAGGCAGCTAATCAAAAGCATCTCATGAGGGAAGAAACACAACGATGCAGGGCAATGTCCTTAACGTCCTGTTTTATTTAGCTTCCCAATTGTATCGACTTCAGAACAGATACCCAAAACCAGATTTGTGATCATGACCGCTGAGAGGTCTATAAGCCAAATCAAAACCCCAAAGCAGCAGACAGAGGGGAAAAGCTGGAGGAAAACAAAACAAAAAACTAGTGAAGTTGCCAAACTGTTTGACTGGCTTCCTTTAACTTTATGACGTAAGAAAAGGAAACAAAGCAAAGCTCTCATTTGCTGTGTTGCAGCTATACCCAGTCTACTCCCTGTAGTTCAACCTTGTTTTCCACCCTCCGTGCTCCTCCTGGACACAGTCCAACCTCTCACTGACAAGGGTTAGCCTAGGTGTGCCCTTGGGCAAGATGGTGCCACCCATCTCTAGGGATGCCTTAATTACCCTCATTCTCTCCAAAATGTCTGGTCATGGCAACTCTTATCAGGCACGTGGAATTTCAGCGTGGCTGGCAGAAGACAATGTGCAACATGAAGACTATATCCTGTAATAAACTGATAACTGGAAGGAGTAGCATAATAGCCGATATCAAGACTGAGCAAGAGATCATTTGCGTAATTGTTCATGCAGAATTTCTTTATTTTTATTAAAGAAACTTTTTCATAACATGATTTTGTTCAAATCAATCTGTAGTCTGTGATCGAATGGCTACGTCTTACCTTCCCAGTGCCTCATGCTCATACCACATAAAAAGGAGGTTTGAAGTGCTCTGCTGTCTGTGGTTATTAATGAATGGCCTCTGCTCACTTTCAGACATCTAGTAAAAGCCAGATTTTCCAGAATACTCTGCATCCCAGAGTTCCCACTGTGACAAGTAAGGCTGTGCTTTGAAAAGGAGCCCATCCATAGACTCACGCACCCTGTCATTTCTTGTCACAGGAAACCATGGGATCATCCCTGCAGCAAATCAAGCTGCAACTTAAATTGGCTTTGCCTCATTTCTCCAGTGAAAGGCTGTTTCAAAGCATCATTGCTGTGAGGATTGAGTAACCTTCTAATTTCCAGCATAAACATTCATGAGAAGCTTTTCTTCTCCACTAAAATGTAATCTAGAATATATTAATAGGCCACAGCTGAATTGCCTCTCAGCTCCTATTTTGTTTGGCTAACAAGCAAATACACCCAAATAGACTGAGCTCCTTTGAAAATCTCTACTCTGAGCACGAAGCAAATCCTTAATAATATTTTTCTTTTTTCCCCAGGAGTTTTTCCAGTTCTGGGTGTATTTAAAGCTAAAATTTCCAACCTGAAGTAGGAGTAGGTACAGGTACCTTTTTTGAGGCATTGTTTCAAAGGAAGTCTAAAGGAGTATCACATCTGTAGCAGTGCAATTGTCAAAAATTGAACTATGTATTTTTTCATACATTCTTCATGGCATCATCATCGTGCCCAGCCTGCTTTGCTGTTCAGATATTCTAGCAATCAGTAATTTTGAATGACCTGCAGAAAGGCAGAGGAAACATTTTCAACATCTGGCTAGGTTGTTGTTTTTTTTTTAATCAATGTTCGATGTGTTAATTTTTGAAGGAACCATGTGTGAGTCAGTTTCAGATCAGAAGCTGTCACTGATCATTTGTCTTGGGTGGAAGCCTGAGTTAATTTAGGCAAACACAATAGTATCCAAAGGAGATTAAAAGCTTCCCCAGGGAGAGTCCACCCCGATTCACAACAAAGGTCTTTGATTGTCTCTTATTTCTACAGAGACATTGTGTTTCTGATGTATTTTGTCTCTGTCTTTTGTTATAAAATGTTCTGTTTTGGGGGAAATTTCTTCATTTCTGTTTTCGGTCTGTCTTGTTCTTCCCAAGCACAAGATGCTTCCCAATTTACTAACTCTATTGTGGACATTGTTTCCACCAGTGGCTGAATTCTTTCTCTGCCCTGGTGGAAACCTTACAGCTTATGTTTAAGATGCCTTTGTTAGTTATGTCCCTGGCAAAAATCAATTTTATTCACTTGATCAGACCTGGAGACATATACATGCATGCCACATGAGCTCCTGTGTCATGGATCTCTGGGACCAAGGTTCTGGTAATTGTGAAGAAACCATTTAAAGCAAGATACAAGACAGCTGGGAGGGCTTTTCAGAGCTTCATTCCTGGTACATTAGGACATTAAGGAGGTTGTAACAACATATAAAAGAAGATGAGAGGATAGAAAAAATCAACATGGTGACTAAAATAGACTAGTGCTGATATACTCAACTGGTGAAAGGAGCTGGGGGGCAAGATGGAGAATTGAGTGCCAGGAGCCAGCATGACAGCAGGGCAGAGCAGGTCCAGTAGCAACATCCAGGCTCTGCCAGGAGTTCAGTTCACTAGACAAGTCTGGTGATGAGGCAGGTCTGACATTAAGTTGGCAACTAAGACAGCAGATTGGGGTCAGGGCCCCAATCAGTGAGTCCAAATAATCAAGGATAGTATAGTCAACAATGACAATGTTCTAGACAAGTTTTGCTAAGCAGTTAGGACATCACTGAAACATTGGTAATAGAAAATAATCAGGGACTGAATCAGCACAAGGATAAACCATGGGAGATTTGGTTTCGATCTCAAGCTTGTAAGTCTGCGTTCCTATAAATTCAGTGAACTTTTCAGCAAAGTCAGATACTGGATAGCTCAAGGACCTGAGAACGGAAAAGGTCTGAGCTTTCAGTAACTATACAGTTTCTGATTATGTGATATAAAAGCAGCCACACACCAGTACATCCACCAGTTCATTGCTTACCATGAGATGATGCTATATGGGATGATGCTTTATGACTGAATACTAGAAGATGCAGTAGTTATGTTTCATGCAAGGTCAGTTGATCTTGACACACAGAAGCTGCACAGTAAGTTACATGAAAGTTTGGTCACCGCAGTATTGCTTTCAGTTTTGGCACTGCCCCACAGAGACCTTTCTGGAGTATTTCTACACAGCTATCCCTATGCTATGGCCGTAAAGAAGATGATGATGTTCCTACAATGCACCAGAGATGGTATCTCCAGCACAGAGAGGGAAGCACTACAGTTATTGCACAGGGCAGTAGGGAAATCCCTTTGAAATATATATATACACTTCTGGTCACCCCCACTGAGTGAAGCTTGATGACTATGAGGGGTACAAAACAAACCAGGAGAATGAATGACCTGCTTTAGTGGGAGGCATTAAAAGAGCTGGGGTTTGTAGCCTAGGAAAATAAAAAAACATTAAGATTGCTCTCTTTAAAGAGTGGAGTAAGTATCAAAGATGAAAAAGCAATTACTTAAGCTCATGGGTGGTGTGGGCAGAAATACAAATGAGCATAAATTAGCCAGGCTGGAAACAAGAAGAGACAATTTATGAAGGAAGCTATATGAGATGTTGCCTTGACTCGATTGCCCCAAAGATACCTTTGAGTCCTTGTGTATCTTCGTTCTTAACTGTCCTGTAAGTGTGCTAGTACCTGTCATGTATTTCTGTTTAGCTTATTCTTCTTTGGAAATCAATGCACCATCCACTTCAGAGTAGCTGTAAGGTTTTGTTAAAGTCTTACAGACAAGCAGCCATGCTATCATGGTCATGAGGCTAATTAAAGTCCTCAAAGTGCCCTCAGAATTTAGGAAGTGTACTTCAACTTAAGGCATGCGTATTAACTCAACTGCCCAATGCACACAGGTTGTGATTAGCCTTTTTTTAACACGGAAAAGTTATTCAATACTTATTTTTAAACTTCTGGGTTCACATTTATATTTTTTCCTGCAAATAATATAAATTCTACTCTGATTATTCCGTGACTAATTTCATCACAGTTTCTGCAAATTTCACTGACATTGATGAGTTTGATTTCAAAGCACCCTGAGAGCTCAGGTCATGTTACGGTTCCTTGTTCCTAACTGGCTTTGGAGACCAGTCAGCATGCACTACACTTAGTACAAGGGGTGTTAAAATTTAGGTGGGCACCTCTAACATGCCTTCACTGACTGTGGGAGCACACTTTTCAGGAGCCCACAGCCACCAAATGAAAGTATTTTTTTAACAGGAAGCACAGAAAGCAGATGTCTGGCTGGCACTAAGTCACAGAATCAGCTTGGGAGGAACCTAAGGAGATCATCTCATGAGAACCTTTGCATTCAGAGAGGATTAATATCAACAGATTATGAGTGACCAATATTTGTGTAACATTCTCAGAGAGCCCACGTCCTCGGCAGGTAGCCTGTTTACTAGTTCTACAGTTAGCAAGTTTTCCTGGCAATTTGACTTTTCATCTACAGTTTTAAATAATACTGATTTTTTTTTTTTCTTCTTACTCTATCACCATAAATCTGGAGAAATTAAGTAATCATTAGTAATAAATCTTATTATTCACAGAAACTTGTTGTTTCCTCAGCTCCCCTTTTAGCATTTGGTTTTATAGATTATCACCCAAACAGCTGCAGTATCATGGAAAAACATCACATTAAGTTTCTGTTGCTGAGGTGGTTCTCCCATAGATTCTCTCAATAAGCCTGTTTCTGGAAGCACTATTCCCAAAAACGTACACAGGACTGCAGCTGGGGAGTCATTAGCAGTTAGTAGCATGGCATAATTGCCTCTCATGTTTTAGGTATTACAGTCCTATAAATACAGCCAAGAACACCTTCCTTGCAAGAGCATCACACAGTTGACTCACGTTCAGCCTATGATCCTGCATAAGTCTGGACAAGTCTGATCTCACACATCAAGTGAAGGACTCACGCCACTGGCTTCAGTCTCTGGCCTGCCTGCAGCTGGGGCAGGAGTGTGTATTTACTGTATTAGAAAAGCCTTCTGCCTGCTCCGTGGCTCTGCATGCCAGACACACTGGTTGTCACCACCTGTGATTCAGTGACCACAGCTGTGCCAACTGCCAACCAGCTCCCTGAGAAGATGACCACTCCTGTTTGCACCCTAGAGCTCTACCCACTGTCTTGTCATGTGAATGGAAGTACCAAATGGCTCCTGCCCAGCCAGGCATCCTGGTGTGCCATTAACTTTGTGGATGCTTGAAAAGACCACAGATCTTATCCTGTTCTCCTTCTGATCCTGTGAACTTCTGAAAATTCAATGGGCAGAAAGGACTCGGATGGAAACTTCTCTTCTCTGAATTATCAAGACTAGAAACCAGAGGGAAGGTCTTTAATGGGAGGAGACATATTTCAGCTAGTCAATCTGAAACCTCCAGAAAAGGCCTCATTCAGATATAGTTCCCAAACATTTTCTGCAAATTACTGCTTATAGAGCTCTAACAGGGCACTTAAAAGGGTCCCCATACTAACTAGAAACACAGGAAAAGCTTGGTTCCTTTCATGTTGCTGAGCTTTCTTGTGATTCCCACACCCTTCCTTAGTTTTGCATGTTCAGCTGCTGAAAATAGGAGTGCCTTCTGCTTTATGGCATACTAGTCTTATACAAAGAATGCTCTTTCCCTGGGGTTTTATAGGCTTGTGTAGATCCTTAACAATGAAAACATTCTCTTCCACATAATCTGGATTAAGGTAGACAGTGCATTGCATCACTTACTAGTGATTGCCAGGCTGTGTTTTAAAGTGAAGCTTTCTTGGTGTACTCTATTTCTGATGTGTTCTACCTTAGAAGGGAATCATATTCAAAGTAAGAAAATAGATGCAGATGGCAATCATTATCACAGGCCAGAGAAAATCTTGTTTTGATGTAGAATCAGAATTGTCAGAGTTGGAAGGGACCTTAAAGATCATCTAGTTCTAACCCCCCTGCCACAGTCAGGGACACATCCCGCTAGATCAGGTTGCCCAGAGCCCCATCTAACCTGGCCTTAAAAACTTCCAGGGATGGGGTTTCCGCCACCTCTCTGGGCAACCTGTTCCAGTGTCTCGCCACCCTCACAGTGAAGAGCTTCTTCCTAATGTCCAACCAAAATCTACCCTCCCTTACTTTGGATCCATTCTCCCTTGTCCTATCACTGCCCAACATCGTAAAAAGTCCCTCCCCAGATTTCTTGTAAGCCCCTTTCAGATACTGGAAGNGGATCCATTCTCCCTTGTCCTATCACTGCCCAACATCGTAAAAAGTCCCTCCCCAGATTTCTTGTAAGCCCCTGTCAGATACTGGAAGGCTACAAGAAGGCCTCCTTGCAGCCTTCTCTTCTCCAGACTGAATAACCCCAACTCTCTCAGCCTGTCTTCATAGAAGCACATCCATATCTTTCTTGTAATAGGGACTCCAGAACTTGAGTTGCCAGTTCTTGGGTGTTTTGCCAATTACATGCCCCAGCAGAAAGGATGCGGCCACCAGCAGAAGACATACACAAATTCACACAGGTTTTATTATCTATTTCTACAGACCTCAAAAATGATATAGCATACCACAGGGAGAACAAAAAGTGATAAACCCACTCACTGCANAAGTGATAAACCCACTCACTGCAGGTGACACAACAGAAGAAAAGGCAAACTGAGCCAAGACTACAACAACATAAGGAGACATCAACCATATCCCAACATAGCCAGGCACAAACCAATCAAACAAATACCATAAAGATACATTACCCAATCCATTACCCTCATTATCCTTGACTCTTTCATTGACTCCACAAAACTCCTTCTCACAAACCCCTCCAGCAGCAGCTCCTAGCAGTACTAACTCTTAACAGCAGCAGTTACTCAATATGGAGCTGGACTGGCCTTTTATCTCCACCCTCTAATC
>VWZK01015425.1:669-24077 GCA_013396935.1 Baryphthengus martii | reverse complement strand
TGTTTTAGAAAGAGATGTTATTAATCGCCATTATTTTTCTATACTGCTTCTTCCAGTAGTGAGCCTGAAAACAAGCTATCTGTCTGTATCACCCCGCTGTCTAAACACTTCAAGACAAGAATGATCAGGTGGCTAGGGCATTAGACAGCATTAAGAGGATACAGGTTAACATAACCTGGTTCAGTTGGCATGACACATGGGTCAGTTTAACTGCTTTTCAGACATAAATTGCCAACAGTGCTTTGTCCACTCTCTTCAGTCCGGTATCCTACAACAATGACTCAGGTAAACATAAGGATATAAAGCTTATTTTCTAATGGTCTGATATAACGAAGCTCTACCTCCACATCTTTTACATTGCATGGAATAAAAAAAAATAAAGCTGTTTTGATCCAATGTTTAGTTTGTTTTGAATCAAGAAGCCTATTCTTATTTTGGAGATAGCTTGCTTTTTTTTTTGTTGTTGTTGTTTGATTTTTTCTGTCAGTAACACAAGTCATATTAATGCAGAAGATTTCATCTATAACCTTCAAAATCTAGCAACTGCTGTAGCTTTGTGCTTTAGAAAACAAATTGGTAATTACCAGGAATTTCAACAGAAATGTCTTTATTACCTAAAATGTAGTATTTCAGACATTCTGGTAAGCCAGTGAAAATATGAATTCTAAAGCTGTCTTTGTTGCCTGACTTATGGAAGAGTGAATGATCACCTTCATTCATTGTGCAATCACTCAAGGATCTTTCTTTCAAAATCAAAGCTGTGTTGTGTTAGAATTCTACCTCTGTCGGAAAGTGGTTGAAATAAAAAAGCATTTTGTAAGTATCCACCAAAGAATACTGGTATAGGCTTTGATTTATCTATGTCTCTACAAAACTGGAAAAGAAAAAAACCTGTATTAGTTAGGCAATACAAATTATAAGTGGCAACTGCAGTACAGTATTGAAAAAAAAAAAAAAAAGAAAACTCTGATTCTGGTATATCTAACGCCCTTAATTAAAAACTTATGAAGTGGAGAATGGAAAAAAACTTCCATAATGCAGGTGACATAAAGCAGACATGTATGACTCATTCCTAGCAGAAGACACATAGAAGAAACTATAACATTGCTCCCATTTTAAGAGATGTGAATAATTTAAGTCATCTCTTGGACCATTTTCTTTTATTTTTCTGAAGAAGGAGAAAACTTCATAATGAATTTCTTTTTTTCTAAGAAGAAAAAAGTTTGGCAGAGAAGTTTGCCTTTGAAAATCTGTCTTTTTGTATTGTGACCCACACTTGGAAAAGAATAATTCACAGACAATCTTTCTGCCCCTTTGCATTTGCGTAATATCCTTGAAGTAATTACTTCCATGAAAAGCTAATCAAAGCAAATATGTAATCTTTATTTATGTCTTTTTACGGAGCTGGCAGAGTTTATGGAATAGTTTCATAATTTTGTGGAGCTTAAGGTATTCATGAAAGTATGATCAAAGGCTTGGGAATGAAAGTCCTGCAGGTATTTCACCCTTGTGATCTACTTGTGATGTGATATCTTACAAAATGTTAATACTGTAAAATAAAAAGACCTTTACTTTGCAGAATTTCATTTCTACCAGCTTATTTCTCCAACCTGTTCAGATTCCTCTGAATAGCAGCACTGCCCTCCCTTCACATATCTACTACTTTCCCTCAAAGTGGTGTCATTTATGAACTCGCCGAGAGTAGACTCCATCTATGTCATTAAAGAGATTAAACAGTATTGATAGTATTGATCCTGGAAGGACGCTACTAGCAACCTGTTGCGGTTTAGGGTCAGGGCAGCCAAACAGATACTCTCTGTTAATCCCCCTCCCTCCCCAAAGGGGAAGCAAAAGGGAATATGAGACGCTTATGGATTAGAAAAGGAAACTAGAACAGCTTTAACAAAAATGGAAATAATAATTTAAAAAATGGAATATATAAATAAATATATACAAAATCAAGATTGAACCCAACCCCCCGATGGCAATTATGTCACTGTCACCACAGATACTGTAGAGCAGCACTGGGAAAGTCCCAGACTGAGCCCAGCAGCAGATGGGAACTAAATTCTCCACAAGGAGCTGAGTTCTAGTACTGGATTTAGGAACACACAGATCAGGATCAAAGGGAGAACTGACAGAGTCCTCCTTGGATGTTGGTCATTGAAGGGAAGAAGAGCTGAGCAAGAGCCAAGAGGAGCTGACAGCTTGATTCTTGTGATCCCTCAACTTTACACTGAATATGACGTGTATGGAATGGAATCCTTCGTTGGTCAGTTTATGGTCACCTGTCCTGCCTGCTGCTCTTCACAGGTGCAGCCTTTTCCTTTCTGCACTCCCAACGTGGTACACATGATCTTGCAGTGGCCTTGGTCTGCACACCAATCCTTGGTAGTAACTATAAACATCAGGTGTTATCACTGCCAGAAGCAGCCACTGCCTGTGAAAACACACTGCTAACTTCAGAAAATGCAGTTAGTTAGAAGGACTTAGCTGAAAAATAAAACCACTGAACAGAATTAGTTCTGTTCTACACAAATCAGGACATAACCAGCCACCAGCTAGACTTTGTACTCTATGCTAATCACAAACCTTTGGGCCTAATGGTTCAGTAGTTTCCCATCCATCTTATTATTCCCTAATACAGTCCATATCTCAGCTGTTTGGCTAGAAGAGTACTGTGAGACACCATATAAAAGGCTTTGCTATAGTCAAGCTATGCAATATCCACTGCTCTTCCCTTGTCCTCAGAGTCAGTTATCTCATCTCAAAAGGCCATCAGGTCAGTAAACCTTAGTTCCTTTATGGTGAAATTATGAGAGCTATTCCTAATCACCATCTTGTTCTTCACAAACCTGGAAATGGCTTTCAGGAGTATTTGCTCCATTCTTCCCCATAAATCAAAGCTAGATTGACTAATCTGCAGTATCTCAGGTCTTCTTTGCCTGTCTTGAATATGGGTGTAGTATTTGCCTCCGCTGATTCCCATGGCTCCTCAAAGGTGATTGAGAGTGGCCTCACATGCTGACATAAGCCAGATCTCACAGCACTCTTGGATGCATCCCATGAGGTCTCATGGACTGGTGTGTGTCCAGTGGGTTAGGAATGCCTTTACTGTGCATGCTACCTCACTCCTAGGTTCTGCTATATGTGCATATTAACTTCTGTATTTCAGCAATGAAAGACAGAATAAAAGAACAAATAAGCAAAGATTTTCTCCACTTCCAAAAATGCAAATGTTACCACATATTCTTAGTTACTAATCCCTAGTATATTTTTAGTTCAACCAAGCTATTTCAGCTAAATTGTTTCCTAAAGGTCTCTACCATCAACTTTTAATCTAAATATTTGTGATATTAATCTTGTTTAGGGAGCTCAGAACTGAGGAAATGACTATGAAGTAGAACTAGACACTTGAAATAGCATCCTTCCTTCATTTTCAGAAGGTATCCATAGAAAACTGTCTGTTCTCCCCTGGCTTCATCATCTAGCTTTTGAACATATTGACCAGTTTTACACATTTGGGAAAAAAAAAAAAAAAAAAAAGGCAAAAGACAAAAAAATGCCCCAAAGTGCTTGTATTAAGTAGAGAGATAAAAATAGACAGTAAGAGATCAGAGCTTTTACACTGACCATCTGGATACTGACAGGTTACCAGTATTCACCTAGCCCTAGGTGAGTTGGGAAAAGAGACTGCCACAGGAATTACTAGAGCTAATAACAGGTTTTCTACATCACATGAACATAGAATAACTTAATAGATACTTAACAAATTTGTGCCTATCTATTCTTTTCTAACACCTTAAGAACAAATCTAAACAGTCTATAGACGTCTGCCCCAAAACACTCAGTACTACTTTCCATATGGACTTCATTTTTCTGCTCTTTTGCTTTTATTAGTCTGTGCAAACCTTTGATCTCATCAACTTTCTGCTTGCTTGGCTGTAGTACACAGAACGTTGTATAGAAGACCCCAGGTAACAGGCTCGTTATGTTATATTTGTTAACTTCCTGTTAGCCTGTCAGTCTGACCCTAGTGCGGGGGAAGGTTATGAGAAGATCATCCTGAGTGCCATCATGTGGCACACATAGGACAGCCAAGTGATTAAGCCCAGTCAGCGTGGGTTTATGAAAGGCAGGTCTTGCTTGACTAACTTGCTCTCCTTCTATGACAAAGTGACTCTCTTAGTGGGTAAGAGAAAGGTTGTGGATGTTGTTTATCTGAACTTTAGTAAAGCTTTTAAGACCATTTCCCACAGCATTCTTCCACAGAAACAGGCTGCTTATTGCTTGTGTGGGCATACATTTTGCTGGATGAAAAATTGGCAGGATGGCCAGGGCCCAAGAGCAGGATGGTGAATGGAGTGAAATCCAGCTGGCAGCCAGTCACAAGTGGTGTTCCCTAGGCCTCAGTATTGGAGCTTGTTCTGTTCAATATCTTTTATGATCTGGATGAGGGGACCAAGGGCACCCTTAGTAAATTTGAAGATGACACCAAGTTAGGTGGGTGTGTCGATCTGCTGGAGGGTAGGGAGGCTCTACAGGGTTTGGGTTGGAAGGAACATTAAAGATCATCCAGTTCCAGCCCTCCTGCCGTGGGCAGGGACACCTGCCACTAGGCCAGGTTGCTCAGAGCTCCATCCAACCTGATATTGAATGATTCTAGGGAGGGGACATCCACAACCTCTCTGGACAACCTGTTCCAATGTCTCATCATCCAGACGGTGAAGAACCTCTTCCTTACATCTAATCTAAATCCACCCTCTTGTAGTTTAAAGCCATAACCTCTGGTCCTATCACTACATGCCCTTGTAAAAACTCCCTCCCTGCCTCTTCTATAGGCTCCCTTTAAGTACTGTAAGGCTTCAGTAAGGTCTCTTCAGAGCCTTCTCTTGTCCAGGCTGAACAAACCCGACTCTCTCAGCCTTTCTTCATAGAAGAGGTGTTGCAATGCATATTGCCATCTCATGCCCAGCTTTTAATTCACCAGCACCCCCACCACCTTCTCTGCAGGGCTGCTCTCAATCTCAGCCTGTACTGACATTAAGGATTGCCCCAACCCAGGTACGGGACCCTGTACTTGGCCTTGTTGAACGTTACAAGGTTCACACGGGCTCAGTTCTCAAGATTGTTTTGGTCCTTCTGAATGGCATCCTGCCCCTCAGGTGTGTCAACTACAATGCTCATCTCAGTGTCATTTGCAAACTTGCTGAAGATGCACTCCATTCCACTGTCTGTATGGCTGATGAAGATACTAAACAGCACTGGTCCCAGAATAGACCCCTGGGGGACACCACTTGTCACTGATCTTCTTCTGGACATTGAACCAATGACCACTACCCTCTGACTATGACCATACAAGTAGTTCCTTATCCATCGAACATTCCATTCATTAAATCCATATGTCTCCAACTTAGAGAGGAGGTTGTTGTGGGAGACTGTGTCAAAGGCATTACAGAATTCCAGATAGAAGACATCCATAGCTATTCCCTTGTCTTCTGATGTAGTCACTCCACAATAGAAGGCCATTAGGTTGGTCAGGCAAGACTTGTCCTTAGTTATGCTGGCTCTCTCTAGTCACGTCCTCCATGTAGCTTTTAGGAGGATCTGTTACATGATCATCCCAGGCACAGAGGCGAGGCTGACAGGTCAGTACTTCCCAGGGCCCTCCCTTCTATCCTTTTTAAATATGAGTGCAACATTTCCTTTGTTTCCAGTCACCAGGGACTTCACCTGACTCCCATGACTTCTCAAATACCATGGCGAGTGGCTTGGCAGCTACATCAGGCAGTTCCCTCAGGACTCTGAGATGCATCTCAACAAATCCCATAGACTCATATAAGTTCCTCAGGTAATCGCAAGTCTGATATTCTCTTACAGTGGGAGGGACTTTTCCTCCCTAGTTTCTGTCTCAGGTCCATTAACTTGAGGCATGAGAAGAGAGCTTGTCAGTGAAGATTGAAGCAAAAATGTTGAGCTCCTCAGCTTTCCTCTCCTCTCTTGTTACCAGCTTGCCACTCTTTTTCACCAGGGGAGTACACTTTCTTCGACATTCGTTTTCTGGTTAACACACCTGTAGAAGCCTTTCTTATTATCCCTTACATTCCTTGTCAACTTCAGCTCCAGCTGTGCTTTGGCCTTCCTGACTCCATCTCTACACAACCAGGCAGCATCACTATGCTCTTCCCAGGATACTCATCCCAGCTTCCACTGCCTGTGCAGTTCCTTCTTGCCCTTTAATTCAACCAGCAGGTCTGAACTCAGCCATGCTAGCTACTTGCCTTCCTTGCCTGATTTCTTACAGCTGGGGATCAAGAGCTCTTGTGCACTGTGGAAAGTGTCCTTAAAGATCTGCCAGCTCTGTTCTGCCCCCTTGTCCCTACTTTCAAGCTTATTTGTTATGTAATGTTAGTGAAACTGCTGAAGTAGATGAAAAATGGACATTACATCCTAGAATAAGTACAATTAATACCCAAATTGTTTCCAGTGATTATATGTCAAAAAGTGTTGGTCTTAAGATATAACAAAGTATATAAACACTGTGTTTTGGAAAATTGCTCCACTGAAAGACTAAAATGCTCTCCTATTTTCAAAAATGAGTGTCTTTTCACAGTTGTTTCAATAACTCATATACAAATACAGAATAATTAGTTACAAGTGTTTTCCAAGTGTTCAGATACTGAGGATAAATTAAGGGACCAAACTCATCCCAGACCTTTTTTTCATTAACTTCAAAGAGCAGACAAAGCATTTTCCATCCACTGGGAAAAACCTACCTCTTCTCTCTTCCAGTCTTAGTCTCTTTCCAGTTTTTACTTCCCTCATCATGGACCTAGGATGCTACTTCTGCAGTGGCACCACAGCCTGCATCTACATTACACTCATATCATCTTGGTGCTGCCTCTTGGTTTCATTTTTCATTAGCAAAGAGCATGGTGAGGAGAACCTGCTCTTTTGAGCCTCTTGCTCCTCATCTGCTTCCAGGAGGTAATCAAGACTGCCTCACTGCAGATGTGATCAACTAAGAAATTTGCACACATGTACCTCCCAGGATAACATCCAGGCAAATTTTATTCCTCTGCCCTCCAGCAGGTTTACAAGCACTCACCTGGAGAAACAGCATAATCTTTTCTCTCATGAGTTTGAGGCAAAAGCAAAACTACATTCAAGCCACTTGTCCCAAAAGTCAGTTGCCTGTACCCTATAACATCATAGCAATGACAGACTTGCAAAGATGACAAGTGCCAAGGAAGACTTTCAATATCTCTGGCATTGAGAGTTGTGATATCAATCTGACTACCTAAAGCAGATATACATACAAATAAACACAAATTCATTCTTCACTAACAGGAAGAGGACACCAAAACATGTTCTCTGAATCACAGCAAAGAATAGTACATAATTACAGTGTTTATAATTGCTTTTCTTTATGATTGTTTTTCTTTTTTCTTTTTATTTTTTACATTGTGACATCCTTGCCAGATTCAAGGCCAGTAGGACATTGGCTATTCTAATGTCATCCATGTGTGCTAGGACAGTATCTCTATATTCCTCCCAGGCTACCTGTCCCTTCTGTATACTCACATTCATGTTTGAGTTTTGCCCGAGTCTCCTTATTCATCCATGCAGACCTCCGGATCTTTTTGCCTGACTTCCTGCTCATTGGGGTGGATTGCTCTTGACCTTGGAGGAGGTGAGCCTTGAATATCAATCAACTCTCTTAGACTTCTATTTGCTACAGGTTCTTACCCTATGGGACTCTTTCAAGAAGATCCATGAACAGGCCGAACTCTGCTTATGTCTGGCCATGGTGTTCCTCCAACAGATACCAGGATGGTTGAAGCTGCCCTGTGAGAACCAAGTCCTGTAAATATTTCTAGCTGTCTGTAGAAGGCATCATCTACATCACTGATGAGAAGAGACTGGGAGAATAGGTTTGTTCGGTCTTAAGGACAGAGCCTACAGGAAGTCTTAATTGTTGCCTCCAACTGCTGAGTGGGAAGGTGTACAGAAGATGGAACTAGACTGTTCCTGAAGGTGCAGAGTAAAGTGAGAAGTGGAAACAAACACAAGTGGGAACCTGAGGAATTCCAATTAGCTGTAAGGAAAAGCTTTTTCACTGAGACCATGCTTAAGCACTGAAACATTGTCTAGAGAAAATATGCAATCTTCTGTTCTGCTTTTTTTTCAACATCTGACTGGACAAAACCTAGTGCAAGATGATCTAAATGGACCCACTTTAACCAGAGGGTTGAGACTGCCTTCCAGTGCCCCCTTCCAATATAAATTATTCTATAGCTGCTAACACAAAATGAAATTAAAACATTTCATAGATTCTGAATGACTGCTTCCAAGTCTCTGAGTAGTCCAAACTTGCCCCAAATGGTTCAGTGGGTCTTGGGCTCTGCTAGGCTAGAAGATTTAAAACAGACAAAAGGAGTCCTGTCACCATGTATTGATATGACTTGTAATTTTTGATAAATACTTGAACACACTTAAAGATGCCTGCGAATAACAAACCCGCAGGTGGAATAAGAAAGACTGAAATAAGAATATCAGGCTACTGTATACCTAACATGTGGTCATACCCTTCTTTGCTCAGGTTGGAAGTGCTTTCTTGACAGACACACAGGATGCCTGATTAGAGCTGTAACAGCAATGTTTACAAGCGTACAAGGCATAAACATATGGTGTGTATAATATAAATGTTAGAAACTGATCTGGTGTAGGTGGTTATTAAACATACATGTTGCATTAAATTCTGTCAGACCATGTAACAAGTTGAAACGTATTGTTCTGATGTTTTATATGAAAGGTGACTGGAATTTAGATCATCAGCTTTAGATGAATTATGGACCGAAACAAGAAAGCTGTTTTCTGTGCTGAAATTTCAGCCTTAACATCCGGAAAGGCATAATATTTTAGCATCTATTGACATATGAATAGCTTTTCACAAAATTAGACCTTCTTATGTTACTCAAATGACCTGTGTTTTGTATTAGACTTAACAAAGCTAAAATTGCTCTTGGCTATGATTTTGTTCTATTTTAGTTTGAAGTTTGTAGCCTATTTCAAATAGCTCTGCTTTTTAGATAGCTTTGCTATTTAAAATAAGAATGTTTATTTGCTTTTCTGTTGTATTTTACATAGTACTGCAAGCTGAACAAGTAGCATAGTGCTATGTAATTAAGCAGAGGAAGGCAGTAAACTTCATATTCCAGCTTGAAGAGAATAAAACAAGACTACAGACAAATCAGTACACAAATATTTTTGTATCCTGCCCACAAATTCCATCTTACTCCCCACCCTCTCAACAAAACTCCATAAGAGCATGTCTTCTGGGTTTTATGCCACTTGAATTTTTAAACACTAACTTGCTTACAAATTTTTATGGGATTTGAAAACAACTGGATTCCTCTAATGCACAATTAAGGAAAGCCAGAGTTGGGAAATTTGGTAGTTATGACTAGCAGATAGAGGAGACATCAGAAAAGTTGATCTATAGGTGTTATTAAAAATTATAAAGCTAATTGACTTAATCAGCAAAGCTGATCAAAAGGTGATGTGCCTCTGTGAGGAATAAATGAAGCTAAAACACTTATGAGAATAGTTCACGTAAATGAAGTAAATCCTATAGTTACAGACTCTGCAGGTAACATCTACTTCCATTAAATGGAAGGTTCTCAATCAGTCTGGAATCTGATTTGGGCTGTAGAGGGCATTAGGCGACCTAATGCCATAACAAAATCCTTGGTCATTAGCTTCCAATTTATATTTAATAGAGAATTTAATATGTTTTTTGGAAACTCTCACCCAACTTTCTTGCTTATTATTATGGTGCTGTATATAATGTGAGGAAAATGTATGCTTTCATAACTCATTTTAAGTACTGTGGATATAACTATAATATTATTCATTCTAATGTTATACAAGATTTTTAAAATGTAAAGTTCAACTACTTGAGAGAGAAGTGTAAATCTGACTTTTTCAGTAAAGTGGTCTTTAAGAAATCTTTGTTAAAAGGTAATAAGTAAAGCCTATGGTTTAACTCCTGCAAAATACCGTATTCTGTTTTTAATGATCCGTGAAAAAGAGCGTCTATCTAGATTTTTTTTTTTTTTTTTTTTCACATGGCTGTGTAGAACATGATGAAATATTTACCTTGTAATGCTGTTGCCTAAGCTTGTATGCTAACACTCTGGCTAGTCATCTTGTTAGTTCAGCCGTGGGTACTCTCACCTCATGAAGAAAAATCAGCGGTGAGATCAGAGCACAGCTTTCTTCTATGGCACCAAACTAGGGTCAGCATGCAGAGTTGATGGACCTGATGTGCATGTTTCTGAAGTGTCTGGTAGGCCATACTGAATCCAGGACCCTGAGCAGGACCACAGGAGATCCTTCCAGTATTAGTAGAGAAAGATCGATTCCAGAGATGCTTTTTGTTAAATTTAAGAAAGAAAAACCGGGATGTGCCAAAGATATGTCTTACCAGCAGGCATTATGCCATCTTTCACTTCTGACTTGGTGTTTCCATTCTCCAAAGTGTAAACACGAGGGAAAATGCTGAACTTAGTGTGGAAGCTGTGCACCTGCAAGTGCTGTTTAAGAAGGAATGTATTTTATTATGGTAAAGCTACTAACTGAGTTCCGTAGAACTATTAATGTAGTTTAATGAGGTGAAGCCTCTCGGCAAGATTTTGGCAGGATACAGACACTGCAGCGAATGATTGGTGTAACCTGTCGAGTTTAAGCGCGGTATGGCTACCGGCCCCTTTCACTTACCATGCCTGTTTCCCAGTTCACGCCAGGCATCTTTTTCATCTCACGCCCTAGACTAAAAGTCTAATTTTGCTGTGGGCTATGAGGAGCTTTAATTGCCACCAAGCACATCACGCTCGCCCGAACGCCCCCCAGGGCGAGCATTCTCTATCGGCCAGCCCTCTTACAACTGCTACCTGCCTTCCCGCCCTCCCCGCCTCCCCCGCGATAACCGCCAGCTCGATAATCGCCCGCCCCACCGGGGCTCCCCCCGGGCNGGGAGGAGCAGCGCCGCTCCCTCCCGGCGACGGTGTCGGAGCTGCTCGGGAGCGCAGCCGGCGTGGCTGGAAAGTAGCCGCTAGTGACTGGTACTTGTGCAGCTGAACGGGGCAGCTGTCGCAAGCGAGAGTTGGAGGCAGGTAGGCTGAAAATATGCGCTTGGGAACACAGAGCTTTTCTTCTTGGGAAGGTGCCTTCTTTGGTCGTGTGTCTTCCTTCAGCCTGCTCGGTAGGATATGTGGAGAGTTTCTGAGGTGGATGGACAGATATCTTGACGAAGATGCGTGCCACAGTATAGATTACATGTCAGGAAAACGAACATCTTGGCAAGGTATATACAGAGATTGAGAAAAAATTTGAGTACTCAAGTAGGAGAAGTGAGTGACATTAGAGTGCTTGACAGTCTTTTTCCTTGGAATCAGAACCCTAATGCTAGGTTCTCAACAAATACATACATAGATTTTGGCTGAACTGCTCGCTGTCCAGGCACAACCTAAGTCCTTGTGTTTAGAAACAGTGTTGTCTGTTCCTCTTAAAAGCTGACTCTCTGAGCTCTGAAGTGCTATGCCTTATTCAATGTGTCTATCTATGGTTTTGAAAAGAAGCATAGATCTATAAGCTTCTGAGCTAGAGGGAAGATGCCTCCAGTTTGAATGCCAGTTGGGGAAATAACAGAAGGGTGAAGAGACCTACGGTAGAAAGGATGCCATGGCAACAAGAAAGCATCTGAGAAAGTAACAATACTCTCTTACGGAGTGAGAAGAGAAGGAGCATTGCGTTGATCAGTACCACAACTGTAGATTAAAATACTGTAATTTAGGGTGAGTTTTTTTTCCGGAATACACTAACTTCTTTTTGCAGTATGTGTGTCTTAAATTTATTTCTCGCGTATGGGTTCCAGTCACCAGAACTCACCAGAAAAACACACTGTGCAGTTGAGGATTTGGGTGGTTTGTAGGGCTTGTTGAGTTTCTGTTGTTCTAAACAAAGTGGTTCTAGTGGCTTACAGCAGAGGTGAATTCTTACTCCAGGAAAAACTTTGAGTGAAATTAAGGTTGCAAATGTTGAAAGTCTGCATTAATCTTTGATTAATCTACACATTTCCAGAATCTTTCTGAATGAGTAAGCTACCTTCTCTAAAGCAGTACTGAAATGATGTATTTATACCAGTGGATTTGCATAATACTTAAACTACTGAATTCCATAAATTGCAGAACAGATGGAAATGGTTGATTTTGAATGGGTTTTTTTTGTTTGTTTATTTGTTCAAGTTTTAAAAATTTCTGTTGGTTTTTTTTATTAAATATTTTTGTGAATGGGTAGCTATCAGTTTGTGTTTTCTTCATTTATATACTTCTGTTTTGTTGTGGTTTTGTTTTTTTTGTTTTTTTTATAAGAGAGCATAGGATTTCTCAAAACACATTTTGATAAGAATAATTCACTTGGAATCATTTTTCAAAGCAATGCCAGAACATACTGATCCTTAAGACATTTCCCACCACCACCTTTCTTTTCCTTCCTCCTTGCCCCCAGTCACAGAATGACAAAATGGTAGGAGTTGGAATGGACCTTTGGAGATCATACAGGCCAAGACCTCTGCTAAAGCAGGTTCACCTAGAGCAGATTGCACAGGAACACATCCAGGTGGGCTTTGAGTATTTCCAGAGAACGAGACTCCTCTCAGGGCAACCTGTTCCAGGGCTCTGTCTCTCTCATAGTGAAGAAGTTTTCTCTTATGTTCAGACTGAACCTCCTGTGTTCCAGTTTGTGCCTGTTTCCCCTTGTCCTATCTCTGGGCACCAGTGAAAAGAGTCTGACACCAGTCCCTGAAAATAAGTGTGGCCTCCCCCTAGCTTTCTCTCCCTGATTACGTTTTTCATATACTAACTTTAATTTGCTTGCCACAGTTTATCTTTTGAAGGTTATCACTAGTCTGTGGAGAACTTTTAGGTATCAGTGCTGAAGTAGGAGGCTGGCAGAAGTGACATTGTGCACATGCATTATTTTTACTCATCTTGTTTTGGTACCATTGTTCTGGAGTCTCAGGTCATTTCTGTACTGTTTTAATTAAGGAGAGCTAGGTTTGGTCAGTGTTGTTAATCACCTGAAAACTGTCCAGGATGTGTGGACTTGCTTTCTTTAGCTCCTTAGGCAGGCCTTTTGTAATGTGCCTTGGGGAAGAGACCGCTACTATCCACCATTTTGGATAGGTGAAAGATGATATGGGTAATCCTTCAGCTCCTCCTGGAAAGTTTTAAAATATTGCTTCTCCAGAGCAATCTTCAAGGTTTAACCTTTGTGACAAACTTGCAACTTTGAAACTGAGATTTATTCAAATGAAAATGAAGAGGAACCTGGGCAATCTGTGTGTTTATTTTGTGTAAAAAGTCTAACCTGAGTATCTTGCTTGCAGTCATTTAGATATGTGTTCTTGTTGTGCAAGAAAAGGAAAATTATCCATTTTGAAGAATTAAATTCATAGAATGATTTGGTTTGGAAGGGATCTTAAAGATGATCTAGTCCCAGCCCTCCTGCCGTGGGCAGGGACACCTGCTACTAGGCCAGGTTGCTCAGAGGCCCATCCAATATTGCACACTTCTGGGAGCAGGTCATCCACAACCTCTCTGGACAGCCTGTTCCAGTGTCTCACCATCCATACAGTGAAGAATTTCTTCCTTACATCTAATCTAAATCTACCCTCTTGCAGTTTAAAGCTGTTACCTCTCGTCCTGTCACTACATGCCCTCGTAAACACTCCCTCCCCACCTCTTCTACAGGCTCCATTTAAGTACTATAAGGCACAGTAAGGTCTCTTCAGAGCCTTCTCTTGTCCAGGCTGAACAAACCCGATTCTCTCAACCTCTCTTCATAGGACAGTTGTTTCAATCCCCTGATCATCTTTATGGCCCTCCTGGACTCGCTCCAATGGGTCCATGTCCTTCTTGTTTTGGGCACTCTAGAGCTGAATACAGTACTCCAGGCAGTGTGCTGACCGTGCGCTTGATCCCACGTTACCAACAAAGATGTTAAACAGTGCAGATCCCAATACCAACCCCTGAGGAATGCCATTTGTCACTAGTCTCCACTTGGGCGTTGAGCCATTGATCGCAACTCTTTGAGTGTGACCATCCAGCCAATTCCTTGTCCTCCAGGTGGTCCAACCATCGCATCCATGTCTCTTCAGTTTGGAGACAAGGATGTTGAGCAGGACAGTGTCAAATGCTTTGCACAAATCCAGGTAGATGACATCAGTTGCTTTTCCCTTATCCACCAACGCTGTAACTCATAGAGGGTCACCAAATTTGTCAGGCATCATTTTCTCCCTATTAAGACTTATTTTAAGTTTTTTGTCAAATGCAGAAGTTTTAAAATAGTAATTGCATTTTGTGGTTAATAGTGAGAATAGCTCCGTTATTTTTATGCATCCTTATTATCAGATACTATATACCAATATCTAAGTTTTCCAACCTTCATTTTCTTCACATGATTTAGAAATTACTCATCCTGATGTTTCACAACTTATTCAATGAAAAAATAATAAGTAATAATCCTAAAAGTTGACTTTTATTTCTTTAATTGTTAATTCCTGAAGAATAATTGTAGTCACTTATTTACCAAAAGGAGTTTTTTATTTTATTTAGCTTGTTTTAGCTGTAGTCCATCAGTGGTAGAGAGGGAGTTGTCTTTTGGCGGGAGCCTGGAAAGGGAAGGATTTTTAAGATATAAAAGCGTTTCAAGGGCTAACACTGACTAGATTACACATAAGGCTGCCTCTGGACAATCTCTAACTTTAAAGCTGTTATATTTATTTATAATATACTGCCCTCGGTTACGTTTTGAGTAGAGAGGTTACATATTGAGGGACTACAGTATGGATATTGCTTTAGAAATGAAGCCTTTTCTGCTGTTTTCCTCTCTCCATCTTATGCTTCTGTAACTCTGGTAACAGAAAGCTGAGTGGAAATCCTGCTCAAATTGATGAAAAGTTCTGTCATTCAAAAAAACTCAAATTTTGGATGATGTTATATAGAGGAATAAAGATTTCATAAAGAGGAATGTCTGACCTCTCTACTAAGATCTTAAATGTTATTTGTACTTATGACTCCTGAATTACATGTTTTCAAACCCATTTTAACCACGGGCTGCACAGTGCAGTGTTTTAATTTCGTAAAAAATAAGCTAAATATCTATTCTACTGTACAGTTTCTGATTACAACAACTATTTCTGTTCTTCACTGTTCAATGTTAATAGGTTTTTCTTATTGCTTTTGAGCTGAATTTTCCCACAGGGTATTTACAGTAGCTCAGAAACAAAATGGCCGTTGAGAAATGTACGAACACATGAAATACAACTCTTTTATTTTGCTGTGGCATCAATGAAATTAAGCTGTGAGCCAGGTCACTGTTCTGGAGACTGAAAATCAGATAGCCTGAGTACAAAAGACTGGCAGGGAAAAATGAGCTACCTTATGGCAGAGTTGAGCTATAGCCACATCTGTATGTAGCTATATGTATGTGTTTGAGGAACAGTAGTATGTGTACAGTAATTGTCACACAGTGAGTGGGTGAAGAGCTAGGTTTCAGAGTGACTTATTGTGGAGCAGATTAGGGGACCTTGAAGAAAACAGTGCTTGTCCCCTTAGTCCCACCTTTGTGAATTTAAGAAATCATCTGTCATTTTCTCTGTCTCACTTATTGCAAAAGCATCTTTGCCAAGAGGCTGTCCAGCCTGATGAGTGGACAGTTAAACTAAGAGTGACATGAGAGGGAGATAATGGCCCAAAGGTAAGTGAGAAAATGGCGGGGCAGGGGCAGAAAGCAAAAGTGCAGGGTTGGGGGAATAAGGCAAAGCTTGGATGTGTTTTAACAGGACAAAAGGACACCCACCTCTGAAGTGTGTATGCATCCACATACAGCCTGGGAGTTGAGCAGGAGGGATGAGAGCTCAACATGTGGTCACAGAGATGCAGCACCGCAGGGATACCTGTGATGTGGCAGGACAACTCATGTAGCTGGAGTGCTGTGATGGATGGAGATAATCCCTTCAGGAGAGACAGGCAGGGAAGATGAAGGATGCCGTTCTCCATGTGAAAGAACAGCTCAGATGTGTGGGGATAAGAGTTTGTGGGTCAGAGTCAGAGGAGAGGTTGCTAAGTGTGACACTGTGGTGGGATGTTACAGACAACTGACCAGGGTAAGGAAGTAGATGGAGCTTTCTCTGAACAGCCTGAAAGAGTCTCTATGTCCAGGACCACTATCCTCACTAAGAAAGATTTTAATGTGTCAGTACCCCAGCTGTTCAGGAGATTGCTGGAGGGTGTCAAGGACATCTTCTTGTTATTGAATGGTCCTCCAGTCCTCATGCAGCACACTGTGCTTTCAAGAGAAAATTCTATTATAGAGTTTTCTTCCAAGGAAACAAATCTGTTTATCTTTTCTGCTGGCACACAGAAGTAATGTTATCATGACAACTTCTTTCTGCACTTTTAAATGAAGGCAAGGTGGTGCAGGTGGTATAATCGTCAGTGACAAGAGGACGCTGCCCACAGGCTCCCCTCTTGAAATTAGTTGGCTGAATTTGTCCTGTGGCAAAGCAATTTGTACAGCACAATATGGCCTGAAAGCCAAGTTACGTGCAGTGCAGCACTGCACAGGTCAGGTGTACAGGTTAACTGGTATGTAGATCACTGACTACACGTTGTGCAGTGATCCCTGTCAGGGTCGCAACAGGTGGAGAAGATGATACAGCGACAGCAGACACAGATAAGGCGGTATTTACCACCTTCTTTGCTGTCACCAGCAAGATCTGTCAGGCGAGGAGAGGAGTTACCAGCTGGGGATGATGGTCAAGGCAGTGATCACTCAGGAGCAGTTGACCCTCACATGTCCCTGGGGCTTGTTAGGATGCTCTCAATGTGCTGACGGGGCTGACTAATATCCTTGTACAGCCATTCTCCATCAGCTCTCAAAGGGTGTGAAGGTCAGGGAGGTCCAAACAACTGGAGAAAGGAAGATATCACACCTACCTTCCAAAAAGGGCAAAAGCAACCCTGAGGAACCCCAGGCCAACTGGCCTCCTCTTGGTCACAGGTAAAATCAAGGACTGAGACCTGGAGCCCGTACTTAGACACATCAGGGAGAAGACAGTGACACTCAGCAAGGATGTACAAAAGGTTAGTCATGCCTAACCCTTCCTTGTCAACAAAATGATGGGGACAAATGGAGAACAGCAGATGCCCCTTACCTCTGCTATAGCCAGGCTTTAGGCACTCTCTCCCTTCAGTGTTCTTGAGCGTGGGCTGTGACATTACAGTCTGGGAAGGACATCTTGGCAAATAAGAACCTGGTTGGGTATTGGGCTCACAGGCTTGTTATTGTTGCATCAGACACTGCCTGGAAGCTAGTATCAAGGCTGCAGGACCACAGCTGGTTCAGCTGGGAGCAGCAACAGCTTTGGGGGCATGCAACAACATCCCAGGCACTGTTGGGAGAGGATGGAGGAGACTCAGCCAGGCTCCTCACAGTGATGCGTGATGGGAGGATGAACTCAGCTGAAACAAGAGGGGCTCAGGCTGGTGATAAGAAGCCTTTTCCCCAGGAGGACAGCCCAGCGGTGGATCCAGGGCCTGGGGAAGTTGTAGCTTCTGCGTCCTTGGGGGTTTCACGTCCCATCTCGGTGTAGTGCTGCCCCCCTCTGGCTGAACCTGCTCCGGTCAGGGGCTGGGACTGGAGACCTCCATAGGTTCCTGACAGCTTGAATTAACCTGAGATTGTGTAAACCAACATTAAAAAAGCCTTTGAGAATTAATTTGCACCATACACACTAGCACATCTAGTAACTCTTGTCTGTAATCTTAGTAACTTTTTGAAAAACTTAGAAGTAGTTATCAGAAGTGAAAACATGCTTTTTAAGAAAAATAAAAATAGTAGTTCTAGCCCAGGACAGGGACTGGTAAAATAATCTGTTAATATTATAAAATGGAAAGTAACACCTTGTCTGGTTGTTCTCCTTCTGTATCAGCAGTAGTGTGCACCTCTCCCACAATCCTGATCCAGCCCTGCCTCCTTGCTTCCTCCTCCAGCTAGAGGATTTAAGTTGCAGGAGTTAGCTAAAAGCAGGTGCCTGTTATATTTGAATGTAATACTGTCCTGATGGTTTTGTTGTCCAGAAAGTGTAGCAGTAAAAGATTCAACAAAAATGGAAATCAAATATCTCTGCCAGCAACTGTGACTGGCAGGTGAGGGCTTGTGCTTGTGAAGCCTACGAGAGGTGCTTGCACAGGTT
Organism: Baryphthengus martii; assembly: GCA_013396935.1. Taxonomy (NCBI): domain Eukaryota; kingdom Metazoa; phylum Chordata; class Aves; order Coraciiformes; family Momotidae; genus Baryphthengus; species Baryphthengus martii. Next base: position 5,755 of record VWZK01015425.1, on the reverse strand, counting down.
GCAGGTAGGATGTTGTGCTGCTGTAGAACTCATATCATCAGAGAAGTTGTAATGATTTTTACTTCTGATCTGATTTTACCATCTTTGAAGAAAATACTTGGTTTTATCATGATTTTTCAAAAGTTTTTGGTATTAATTCTCTGCAAAAATACTTTGCCATGTTTGATAAATTGGACAGTTTGTCTAGCTTTTATTTATTTATGTGTAACCTTTATTTTTTTTAGGTAACTGCTTTTTTCTTCATTTTGGCATCTACAAAATAGGCTTTAAAAATATCACATATTATATAGTTGAGTGTTTGGGGTATTTTTGGTTTGTTCCTATGTGCAGCAGATGAACAACACTTTTTCTGGCTGCATATTTGGATGGTTAATAACAAAGCTCAAACTGATGGCTATTTAATTTGTACTTCAGATTATATGCAATTTCCTACATCTCCATATGATATTGCTTTGTTAAGAATCTCTTCTGAATGAGTTTCCTAGTGTGAGGTGGACTTCCAGTAATGAAATCTTAAAACTTCTTATAGTAGACACTTGTCTGGACAGCATGATCTTGAGTTTGTTTTTTCATTAGTGGTGAAAAAAAATAATTCTGTGCATTACTTCTTCAGTGCATATGTGGACTAGTCTGTTAAGTAATGCAGCAGCTAGATTTTTAAAGGTTAATAATTCATTATGATTTTAAGGATCATGTTTTTTACCAGAACTCTCACGGGGAAAATGTTTTCACTTGCCTGTTACCATTCTTGTAAAGGAACTCTCTGTTGTGTGAACTGAGTTGTGTTTGATGTTGGAAAAAAACCCCATGAGTATGAAGTGACTTTGAAATTACGAAATTCTATGCTGAAAGCAAAGTTTCAGATTTTGGATTTAAATAATTGTGGAAGATACTTTTATTAGGCAATCCTCAGAAAACAGTTCCTTGCTAAATCATTCTATGACCATAGCTTTTAAAAGTAGTACTTTGTACCTGATGGAGCAGAGTGTGCCATCACTGATTGCAGTCGTATGTGATGCAAATCACTGCAGAGCTAGAATGTGATTTTTAGCACAGAAAATGAGGAAAACAGAAAAAAATCAACAAAACCAAACCACCCCAAACAAAGAGGGGAAGCACATTCTAATTAAAATCATAAACCAAAACAATCATTCTTTTTCCACAATTCTCATCTGCTTGTCTTCCCTGAAAATGCATCAGGGGTGATTATATTGAAGATATCATGTGTAAAAATACCAAGGACTGAAGCTACTTGCTGTTTTTCTTCTTCTTGTGGACCTAGTAATCATTAATTATTAATGCACAGTCTATTCTGTATCTGAAATCGAAGTACATGTGTTTCAAAAGGAGATAGAAGTTTACAGATTAAAATGACAGTGTCAAACTCCACAGGCAGAATTAAAAAAAAAATACAGTAACTTGAGAATTCCTATCTATCTCATTCACTTCTTTGGGGCCTGGTAATTTTTAGGTGGTGGCTGACCTTCCTTTTTAATAAAAGATTGATTTCAAATTGAACATCCAGAATCAACAGGCATCTTTTAAATCAAGAGACCTTCTAATTGTGTGCTGTGGATGAACTGACGGTCTGTAAACTGGTGATACAGAGGTGCTGGTGTCCATGACCACTACACAGAAAGCCAAACTAGGTCCCTGAAGTCTTCCTTTTCTATATTATCTATTCTACACACTTGCTTAGGTCTTACCTGAAAATATGGGATTTCACTGAAAAGAGAAAAAAGTTTTAAGCTATAAACAATAATTTAGGAGTAGGGCAAAAGGAAACCAAGCAGGATGGGGAATGAGAAATCCCTAAACCCGTGACTAGAAGAATGAAACTTTTCTCTAGATCAGGAAACACTTTTACCTTTGACAGTCTCATTTGAAATTGTGATCTCTGTGATCTTTTGAGTTTTTTTTATGGTAGATTTTTTTTACTATTATTTTTTTTCCCCATAGGAAGCGCCTACTGTAAGGCATGCACCTGAACGTTATGGAATATTATTTTGTTCATCACAACCTAATGCAGACAATCCTTGGCAAAGTATACAAGATGTTAATATCCGTTAAGAAAGCAGAAGCACATTTTTGAACACAGCTTGCACTTTTTAGTCTAACACTGACTGTAAAGTGATACAGGTATGCTATTATAACCTATTTGCTATGTTTGTAGCTGAAAGAAACTCTTCAGAGAGATAAATTTAATACTTCTGCTGAAGCAGCTCTTCAAGAATCCTGTCACATTTCCAAGTTTGAAAAAAGAAAGAAAAAGAAAAGTCGTATTATTTTCTAATATGAGTAGGTTTTTTCTGCTTTTATGTTCTTTTTTTTTCTTTTAGATAACATATTTGCTTTAAGGATATAATGGAATTATTGTAGAAGGATACACCAAGTAGGAGATCTCCTGTTGCAACTTTTTGAACAAAGTTTGCCATGAGTTACAGAGAAACAATATTGTTATACAACCCTGTGAATCACAGTGACTGCAGAAGTGCAAGCAGAAAAAAACCCCAACAAAACATCATGTCTAAACAAGTAAATTAAAACTTTCTGCTGCTTATTACCAGACTACATTCTTGCTCTCCGGAAATAAAGTGTAATGAGAAAAAGTATCTGAAGGTAATGTGGTAATTTATTCTAGCTATTTATTCTGTCTTTATTTCTCATTATTTCCTCTGAATGGTAATAACATGATATTTACTGTGACTATTTCTTGAGCATTTTACTTGTATATTTAATTATCTTTTTATGAACACACATCAGATGATAGTTTTTATTTTTAGTGGCTGGGCTGCTCTGGTTTATAGACCGGCTTACGAAAAATTTAGGTCTTACGAAGATAGGTGAATCTTCAGTGCTGTCAGAATATTTTTACTTAATCCTACTATACATTTAACATCAAGAACGAATGAATGCAGAAATATGTATATGTATTTATGTATTTCTTAACTTACTGGAAAATGATTTCCAAATCTAAAACCAAGAAAGGCAGAGGAAGTTCCTGGGAGGAGAAGCTTATGTTTGGCCTTACAGAGAGTGTCCTATTTCAAGTTGCTCTTGACATTAATGTTGAAATATTGTTCTATCCATAGAAGGAGCGTTAACAGTGTTAACTAAGAGTTGAATCACACTAGCTCCATCTTTGTAGTTATCATTATCTACATGTTTTTAAAAAATTTAAAATTCAATTTGCATTGACTGACAGATCTTATGTTTCTATGTACATGCTCAGAAAATTTTAGCTATGAAATGATGAAGTCTGTGAAGTTGCCGCTTTTTTGGAGGCGATTGTTTTCAAAGCCATCAAAATTAAAGGTTAAACCTGGGCTTCCTTCATGAACAAGCAGAGGTGACTGTAACAATTCTGTGGACCTAATAGGCTAATATTTCCATTCTCTGGCCCCATGCATAGAACTTCATTAGTATTCCCTGCTCCTCCAGACTGTGCCCTTACACTGACCTATAGTATATTTTAGCACAGAGCTCTTACCTTCAAGTTAAGCGGTTATTCTTTTGAGTGAATAGAGTCATTTGGAGAGATGAAAATGGATTCTCTTACCCACCCTAATGCCTTCTTATCTGGACTAGTTGGTGTACTGAAGATGTTAATAGAATCTTCTCTCTATATTAAGAGTAGAACTAAGGAGAATCTAGCCTGGAATGTTGAAATTACTTTCCTGTTGGAAAAACTGAAACACGCTATAATATATTTCACTATTTGCTCTCATTTTTTTTTCTTTTTGTTTTGAAGACAGTTATTATGGAGAGCCCAAATCTGCAGTTACTTTGTTTCTTCATTTTTCTCCGGTTCTCCCACATAAACTAACTTACATTGTTAAATGTAAGGCACTAGAGGCTCTTCACAGACATATATGCTCTAGGGAATTGCATTAGTGGTCCCTCAAGAGAAGTGGATACAAAAAAAAAGAGAATGAAACAGAAAAAGAAATGTGGCCACTGTGTGACTAGATGATTTTGATTTTCCAAAGAGGCTGGTGGGAAGCTTTAAGTCTCAAAAAGTTGTCATAGGAAATCAGTAAGACTGTAGTAATGGCAGAAAATGTAAATAAAGCTTGAGGATAAGTGGAAAGGTACTGAGGCAACAAGGCAGGCAAGAAAGAGATTTTAATGGGCTTAGAAGTGGTGGTAGATGCAGTGAAGTCCACCTCACAGAGCTGAGTATATTTATTCTCTCATTCAATTATCAAAAATGTGACAGAGCTGGATTTGCTTCAATATAACTGGTCTGGAGGTGATGACCTTTTGATTTTAGGTGTGCATTTTAGTCTGAAGAAAATTTTTCTCTAATATTTAGATATTAGAGTTATTATAAAAGCTAATATTAAAAGATAGCTGTCAATCATTTACACTGACAATGGAAGAATACAGATATCATATTGTGTGAAAATACGGTTTAATCAGAATCCAAGCTTTCAGCCTGTGTGGACTTAGACTACAAAGATTCAAATTCTTTCCTGACATAATGCATTTGTAGTTGGTGGAATGTGCCCTGACACTGAACAAAAAAGACTTAAAAAATGACAATGTAAAAGTCTAGAGATACTAGAAAGCTTTTAAGAGGTCTTTAAAAAAATATTAAAATTAATTCATACAAGCCATTAAAAAGGCAAGTCCCTTAATTATGATTGTTTTTTGTCAGTAGATTTGACAATCTTACTAAAAGGCCCTGATGGTTATTTCTCTGATGTGCTAAGGGAACTTCAGAGATGTCCTATTTCACACTATTGCATCAATTGAGTTATGATGCAAGTAGAGCAGCAATGATTTGTCCTTGTGTCAGTGCTAGTGCGACTGTGTAGATGCCAGTTCACGTTCCAATTAGGGTGGTACTGTTCAGACTGCAGAATGAGTTGATGAAAATCTAAGCTGAGGAATTAAGAAAATGCAGAATACAATAGGTGGATTACAATGCACAGCATTCTCCAGTGACGGCACAGTACAACGCAGAGGTTTCATTGACCGATACACAATACTGTTATATGATTGTTCTGCAATAGTGAACAGAGTACAACTAGCAAAATACTGAGTTACTTACAGAAGGATATTATTCAAAACCTAATTAATT
>VWZK01015423.1:0-23446 GCA_013396935.1 Baryphthengus martii | reverse complement strand
CGGCCATCGCCGCGGAGCCGACGGTCCGGCCTCGTCGGGAGCTCGGAGCGGCGGAGGGTCCCGCACACCCATCCCCGCAGGGAGCGCCAGGTCGGTAAGAATAAGCCGATACGCGAGGGTTTTTCCGGGGAGGGGGTGGAAGGGCGGGCGGGGTTCGGGCGGTGCTGTGCTGTGCAGAGCTCCCTGCGGGTGCCCACCCGGCGGTCGTCCGTCCTCCCGGCGAGAGCTTCTCGGTTCTGAGCGCCTCCTCCCTCCTGCCTTTGTGGAAGCTGCCGGAGGGGAAGGAGGAAGCGGTGGCGGCGGCATGTGGCAGGGACCGCGAAGCAAGAGCGAGCGGCAGGAGGAGCGGCAGCGGCAGGGCGAGGAAGGGGAAGAGGAAGCGCTCCCGGGAAGGGAGCTCCCGGTCTGCGGGAGGGTCCCAATAAAGCGCTTTCTCCACCTGCGGGCTCCTGATTGCGCCGCTTTCCTGCCCGACCCCAGTCTGGCCGGGCAGGGGGCGCGGGCGGGGAACGGGTGGCAGCAGCGGCCACGAGGCTGCCGCGGTCGCGCCCGTGAATGGATTGAGGGGCCATTACCGAAGCCTCTCGCGGCAAACAGCGGGGAATCCGCTCGGGATTCCTCCCGGAAGCGGCGGGACCGCTGCTGCTCGTGCGGCCGCTGCCGCCGCGCCAGCGGGAGGGCCCCGGTGTGAGGTTCTGGAGCCTCCAGGTGCTCGGGCAGGAGCGGCCCCCGTGGCCGTCCCGGAGCGACGGGCAGCGAGGGACCTGTCAGCCGCTTCCTGCCAGTGCCGAGCGGGTTCCGCCGCTCGCCGCTGGAGCCAACCAAATAAAAATATTATTTCAGTCGGTTCTTCTGCACTGGCTTCCCTTCTGCACGGGCTTCTTGGGTTTGAGTTTGCACTGAGAAGTGTAGAATGTTTTTATTTTGATTTGTTCTTAGAAAAGTTTTAGTTGGTGAGGTAACAAGGCTGTTTAAATAACAGCCCCTCCCTGAGTGTTACGGAAGACTTACAGTAAAAGCTCACCTCGTTAAAATTGAGTGTGTTTCCTTGGAACTTGATTTATCTCTGCTCAATTGTTAGCGTAGTACAGTATAGCTCTTTCTAGAGGAGTTTGGTTTCCAGATGTTATTTTTTTGCCCTTTGAAGTCACAGCAAATAGTTGTAGACATCCCATGGGCCTGCAGCCAGCAGACTGAAAAATCNCCTTCCTTTTAACTTGCAGATATCCTGGATTTGCAGAAGGCATCTCAAAATGTTGTGTCGAGCTGCTCTGAGCCCTCTTGTTTGTTCCCCTGACTCGTGCTTTGTGCTGTGGCCGTGGCCATCGTGGCTGTTTTCTGCTCAGGTAAGTGAGAGAACACACAGTGCTGGTGCTGCTGGGCAGTGTGTCTGGGGGTGCCTCTGCTCTTGCCTGTGGTGGAAGGTAAATCACCTAGTTAGCATAGAATCACAGAATTGTCAGGATTGGAAGGGACCTTGAAGATCATAGAGTTCCACCCCCCCTGCCATGGGCAGGGATACCTCCCACTAGAGCAGGTTGCTCAGAGCCCCATCCAACCTGGCCTTAAAAACTTCCAGGGATGGGGCTTCTACCACCTCTCTGGGCAACCTGTTCTAGTGTCTCACCACCCTCCTGGTGAAGAACTTCTTCCTAATGTCCAATCTAAATCTACCCTCCTCTAGTTTGAATCCCTTCCCCCTTGTCCTATCACTGCCCGACATCCTAAAAAGTCCCTGACCAGCTTTCTTGTAGGCCCCCTTCAGATACTGGAAGGCCACAAGAAGGTCTCCTCGGAGCCTTCTCTTCTCCCGACCAACCCCAACTCTCTCAGCCTCTCTTCATAGGAGAGGTGCGCCAGCCCTCTCATCATCCTCGTGGGCCTTCTCTGGACACGTTCCAGCATGTCCAGATCTTTCTTGTTGTTTTTACTCCTTTGCGGTGGTCCTGTGTGGGATAGGCAAATGCTGTACCCTAATGTATGATGCTGGGAAGAACAGTTAGATGGACTCTTGTTCTTCTGTGTGTGCTGCAGGCCTTGTTTGCCCTCATGGGTGTTCAGTCCCTCATGAAAATGAGGCAAATGAAACTTGTCTCCAAATTCCATTTTTATGTTCGTATGCGCGATGTGTTAGTGCAGCCCTCAGTTACGGTGAATCGTTTAAGCTTCTGCAACTATAATGAACAAAAGATTTGTTTAAAACATTGTTAAATGACAGGTTTCTCTTTTCTGTGGCACTGTGTTCATTCCTGTCTTTCTCCAGCAGAAGTAACACACAGAACAGACACTTTAGGCTATAAATTAATGTTTTGTATTATAAAGCATCAAAATTAGAGAGGCTGAACAGATTACTCTGAGCTTCTCTCTTAGGTCCACGTGAATTGACGAGAGCAACTAATGAATTACATCCCAGTAGGGTGTAAAATGTGACTTTGGAAGTGTATAAATCAGCGCGTCAAATTGAGAGTCACTCCTCACTTCTTCCTTATGCAATAATCCAAAGTCTTTAGGAATCCCTGCCACCTGAATCTGGTGCGATACCTCTGCCTCCTCACTCAGCCTGTGCCTGTGCTGTTGCTGCTGAAGGGTCTGCTGGTGGAGACCAAGGTACTGCAGCTCCTGAGCAGGAGATGAGTGGAGCAGGAGGGCTGAGGGGTGCTGTACACAGCTGGGTCCCTCAGCATCCATTGTTGGCTGTGCCCGATCGTGGCTGTGGTGTGAGGCTTTGGCGTGTGGCTCACGTGGCACTGGGATATGTGCCACGGCAGGATTTATTAATTGGTGTGGGCTTCCCAAGGATACTTCTGGAAGGTTATCTGTAGAAGCTGAAGTGGATTTTGATTAAACAGGGAGAGACAAAAGTGATATTCTTCAGTTATTTCCTTTTCTGAAGAGTCGAGTAAGACACGCTTCAGTGTCAGAGCCTGGAGCAGAAGGTGGCAGGAGGAGGAGGCAGTGGGGTGTTCTCTTTGCAACTATGGGATGGACAGAGCTTGTTTAGAAACAACTTTCCCTTGATCTGACTTCTGGAATAGTTTAGACAATTCCAGGTATTGAGGGAAAAGCTGCTGAAGTCAAGAGACTGCTTGTAAAAATAATAATCTGTCAGAGGTATTTGATATCTTTAAGTCTAAATCACAGGGAGGCAAATCTCATGTGCTGCAGCTGTAATAAAAAATTGGTGTAGCTGAGTGTTGGGCAATGCGTTTGGGAAACCATGTCAATAATGCAATAGGCTGGTGGTAGCTCCAAGTGCAGATCTTCATTATCAGCGGGAAATTAGAGCAAAAATGGAGCAACTGAGAGTCTTGCAGTAGTGGAGTTTGATATGATGGATAGGTGTTGAAATACAGTCGATTTGTGTTGCGGGACTCGAGTGGGTGGAATTTGACACCTTTACAGGAAGCAACAATTATCAGTCTGTTCCTTCTGGTGATAAATGGGAAAGCAGAGAGATAGAGATGATGCTGGGCCTATTGTCTAGAAGGTCTCTCCCACACTTAAAAGTCGTAAATAGTCAACACTTGCTTTATTTTAGACAGCACGATGAAAGTGTTTTGTGGGTATTATTCTGACAGAAGAGACAGATTACTTTTCTCTGCTTTGTTTTTTTCCCAATAAATAAATTATTTTCTGATAGCTGTCTGCTTTGGCCGTAGCCATTGGAAATGGCTTACTACTTAAAGGAGAGAAAGAGGCAGCACACAGCAATCAAATCCTTCATCATCCAGCAGAAGCAGCGCTCTCCGTTCACAGAGTCAAAGATGCAGTACAACTCGTAAGTGCCTGGAATTAAATCAGCGCTTTCTTTGTGTAAAAAGTCTGGGCAGAGCTTAAGAGTTCAAACCATAGACTGTTTGTTTTGCAACTACCACAGGCAGGCATGAGAGAGGAAGGAGAAGTTCTCTGCTGTTTGGAAAGCCGATAGATCTCGTCATTCCACGTGGTTCATCACAGCTAGTTGGCAATATCCAGAAAGCTGCGAAGGGAGTCCCAGCGATGGGACACAGCGCAGGCACCTGTCCTGTGGATGTGAACACGATGCCAGCGTTGGGAAGGCCACAGGAATGAGTAAGCTGGGGAGGGAAACTTGAATCTCATGGATGTGATTGAACTTTGGTTTTGGAGTATGCAATATGGTGATGGTAACTGGCAATTCATATGCTGTTCAAAACCTTTGTCATAAATGTTATGTAACCAATCATCTACTCTTAAATCTCATTCAGAGACTCAAAGTGTGACTGTCCTGCTGCCTGCAGTGTTCTGGAAACTCTCTTAATTCATCGAGACTTGCCGAGAGCCCTGTTGTTTGATCAGAACATAGACATGCAAGAGTAGAACAGGTTTGTCTCTAATACTTGAGAGTTTTTTTTGTTTTTTTGTCTGACACTTTAGAAGCACTTGGTCTGGCTGGTGTAGCCTCATGAAGTGTTAAGCCATCATAAAACTGAAGTTACCAGAATGTCTCTTTGTGCATGTAAATTAACGTACGGAGAACTTTTTCTGCTTCTTCACACAACCCCAAGTTTCTCTGTAGAAATTATCTGAAAGCAGCTTCTTCAGGATGACTACGTGTCATTATTGGGATATAAATGCTTCCTTTTACACAGCAAAAATCTTCTACCTTAGAAGAGCATTTACACAACCCTTCTTAATTCTGACTTAGTTGCTGCTAACCTCCCAGATGCAAAGGCTCTTCTTTTTCAGACTATTCATTTAGCTTCTTACTCAAGTGAATTCTCTTTCTGTTTTTCTTCTTTCTGAATCTGCTTCATCCACATTGTTTTAAACCTTTTATCTGTTGTGCCCTTTATCCCCACCCACTTTCCCTCCTAGTTTGTCAAAGGAACAGTGAAAGGCCAGTGTACTGAGTAGTTGCTTTGACATGGGAAAAGGGAAGAGTTAAAAAACAACTCAGAAACACAACAAAACCAACCCAACCCCCTCCAAATCCTCACAAGTGAGTCGAAGCTAGTTACGCACCATCTGCCACAAGCAGACCAATGCCCAGCCAATCTCTGAGAAATGCCTGCTGTTTTCAGACCTCCTCCCCTTGGTTTATATTGCTGCACATGACATTGTATGGCATGGAATGTCCCTTTTCCATGAGGGGGATTAGGGCAGCAGCGCTAAATGTTTCTGGTGCTGCAGGTGGAGATTCACACTGGTCCCATGTTCACATCTTACTTGACATTCAGCCCTTAGGAAGGGAAGTCTCTCCACATGGAATACGGGGACCTGGAGTGCTGCTCTGAGGTGGTAGGCAGTGCCCAAGAGGCTGTGGAACATGTCCACAGGTATGGAAGTTCTCACACAGATGTTACTGTCACAGAGGAGGGTTGGTGATCGCTGTGTTTCCTTCAGCCACTGCTTAGGTTTCATTGCTAGCTCTTGGTGTTAGTGTAGGTGCTTACACTGCAGTCAGGAGCTGTGCTTCTCTTGACTCTGCAGCAGGCATAACCAGCTGGAGGCCTGGCAGCTGAATGTGCCCACAGTCCCTCATAGCTCGGAGAAAACACGTGGTGTGGCCCATCATCCAGGATGTTAAGGAATGTGCATGAGCAGTTGGCTGATGGCAAGTCAGCACATACTTTTGCCCTGTCTTTCTGCCCTCCTTTCTGTCATAAATGAAACTTTGCTCAACTTGTATCCTGTCCCTTATTCTGCATGAATTCTTTCGCTTTTTTTCTGTGTTGCTTTTTCAGAATGTGCTGACCTGTAATTTGAGTTTTTTGTTTTTGAAATGTGTTGCTGTCAGCATCTGGTGATGATGCTCCATCACTGCCCCCTGGCTCCAGTTTTCCTGCTGGTCGTGCAGCGTAGCGGGCATAAGGGGCCAGCCCTGCGTCCGGAGGCTTCCGACTCTGTGTCGAGTGGGTGCCCCTAGCGAGGCCTGTCGGGGGCCAGCGCGGATCAGGGATGTTTGATGCCCTGGGAAGTGCGTCCTGGTGCGGGAACAGAGGGGGAATATCGGGCATAGAGGCTGAGTAAGAGACGTGGCTTTGTCCTCTGGCATCTTCCCTCCCAGCCCCATGGGGCAGCCACCAGCCTGTGGGACAAGGACTGGGGCGGTGCATCCGTTTGGGGAGGTGCCCCCCCTTAATATTTTATTAACAGAGCTCTCCTTTTTCTGAGGGGTGGGAGGCATGTGCATATGTGAATGTCATTAGCAAAGTAGCAAGCTGCTGCTTGGGGCAGTTTCTCTTGTTCTGTACCTTCTTTAGGGGTGAATAGAAAGGGGGGTGATGATGTCAGTTGGGGCACCCCAGTGTCATTGAGAGGGCAGTGATGCAGTGGAGGAGCAGGTGAGTGGGTTATGGGGAGGTCCCTCCAAAAGACAAACACAAAAAAGATCATTGGTCTCAGTTTAAGGGTAGGGACTCTGGCTAAAGACAAATCAGCCTTTATCAATTGCTTCTGTACCTGAGATACCTCACTTCATTTGATACCCTTAGAGTAGCAAATGCGGGTTGACGTTTGTAGCCCTATTATCCTTTTTCAGAAAGTGATTTCCCATCCTATCTTGGATTCTTTATTTCATATGCTTGTTTTTATAATTTATTCTCTGTTGGCAATGATTTTCCTCTAGTAAACATATACCCTCATCACATATGCCATTAACACTTTTTTTTCTCTTTCTGCTTTCCACATTGTACTGCATTTGTCCGATTCCATATCCAGTTCTCTGGAATTCATTGCAATTCACTGGAGTCTCACATTTGATCGCTTATTGTTTTCTCTTTTGAGGCTTTTGCCTGGGAATTTCGACCCACAGTCCCATCTACTTCTGACCTAAATCATAGAGCATTTTAGATTGGGAGGGGCTGATACAAGAAAATAGAGCAGTAAAACTTTTCACATGGAGTGCTTAGGCGAGCACAAGCAACAGATAACAGGAACTTTAAGTTACAGATAAGCAGGAACTCTATTGTCTGCAGGGCCACTTGAGGGAGGACCAGTTCTAGCCAGGTCTTGTGGTTAGGGACAAAGCCAGCTCAGCACAACTCAGCAGCTTTGGAACAAAGGTGAAAAGAACAGAGCGAGGAAGACTCCTGCCTTCATCCCAGAGACTCTGGCCCACGACCACCAGATGGCAGTACACGTGCACCAAGAGGAGGAGACCTATGATGATTAGTTCCCTGAAATAATTGTAATAACCACACCTATTCCCAGAACTGATTGTAATAACCCAGCCCATACTAATGAATATGCATGTTTCGTAACCATAAAAGCAAACCAGTTTTAGTCTCTGGTGTGCAAGTTAGGCGGAGTGATCCCCCCTTGCACCCGGCGCCGTAATAAACATACCTGCTTTATAACTTTCTGCGAGTTACAAAGTTTGTTTCTGCCCGTCAGGGCTCAGGAGGTTACCTGGTCCAACAATGAGTCAAAACTTCAGCTTTCTATTAATGTGTAAAGTGTGGGGATGGGACTGTAGGCAAAGCATTAAGTGGGCTCATGAGTTTCAGAAACGTACAGAAACCTTTGTGGGAAAAGGAAGTTTTCGGTTCCTGCCCAGCTTTTTTAATGGTTTTTCCCTCTCAGCAGAATGCCAGCTGCCACTGATACACCATGATCACCCCTCTCCTGCTGTGGAAGAATGAGGCAGGTGGCAAGAAGCCCGGGCAGCCTGCAGGTATGAGGCGCGTTTACCATGCGCGACTGAGGATTTTTTCCTCTGGAACTTGTGGCGTTGGCATTAAGGATGTGCCAACTCTCCTTCTGTAGTTTTTAATATGAAATACTTTACAAATATCGAGTTGGTTGGATGCAGGATTAGTTGGATTTATTTCACTTGCAACACAGGCAGATTCTGTAAGGTTGTCAGTGGTAAATACTCTAAGGTGCAGAAATCTGCTCTGTAGGTCTAAAGCCCACACAATTGCAATCACAAGCCCTGTAGTTTAGCAATACAATTGTAATTTCAGACATAATATCCCAGGTAAAACACAAACCAACTACACATTCCTCTAGCCAAGGCCACAGCTCTTAACTAAAGGAGAGTGGAGGACAAAGGCATCCGTCTGCCCTCAGAGTTTGGTGTCAAATTCTCGTCCCACCAAATAGATCCGAAATAGGGCTGACATTTATACCTCATGTTTTTCTACTGCCGTGTCAAGTGTGGGGGTGGGTCAGCAGTCAAACCATTGTGAAGTGGGGGTTTTGATCCAAGATTCCTGATGCCCCTCTTCAGCCGTGATGGCTTCCAAGGAGAGCAGTTAATTGCTGTAATACATAAGGACAATGTGAAGGCCAGGCCCACCCTTCCCTTCTCACAACACAGACCCCTGAGTCTCCCCCCAGCCTCCAGTGGCCCAGGGAGCAAGATCCCCACTCCGTGCTTTGTGCGCGAGATACGAAGTTTATTGGATGCCGGGCACAGGAGATGTCTTTGCTCATTGTTATCTGAGGTCCCACACAACATTTGCCTCCTCCCGGATCTGCCAGTATCCATTTTAATTTGTCCTTGAGAGATCACAAAATGATCCTGTGAAACTGATGTTGTACAGAAAGCTGAAAGAAGCTGTTTATAAGAGTTCAGGTGTTTGGAAGAAATTGACTTGGTTTCTGTGCTGAAAGCTTCCTGCTTTTTCACTCAGTCAGTTTTTCAACTGTCTTACAGAACTACTCGATAACCTTTCTGGGAAAGGGACATCTGGTGTCTGGACACATGCGGCTGTGGGGTGGCTGCTGGTGTTCTGTGGGCCCATCAGGTTCCCAAAGAACTGACGAATCCAGGTCTTCCCTTGATGGCTTTCAGTGCACAGTGCTTTGGGCCCCCTGAAAACCTTTTGGCCTGGTACCGTTGTCCCAAAAATGATTTCTTTACCCGGTGTGCAAATTCCAATCCACTCACAGAGACGAGATAGCAGGTTTGTGCAGGATTGGGTGCTGGCAGGCTGATGCCAGGAGATGCCCACCGTAGTGACTGGGCAGCGAATATTTATACACTGGAGGTTGAGCTGAATCTACGAAGTTACCTTGTATCTCTTGTCCTGGATTGATCTGGGGGATAAAAATCGATAAGGGGTGTTTTGGCATAGGGGTTTGATTTAGCAGCTGTAATCGAAAGTCAAGCCTGGGCTTCCCTCTATTCTGCTGACTTCATGCCCCCTTAAGCAGTGTCTTCAGGGGGTGCTTCCTCCTCTGTTTGTCCCTGTGATGCCTTGTTAATTGATGCTGCTTTGGGGCATTCCCCTGCCTGTTGTTCCCAGTGTGGTTAATTCTACTCCATCCTGTCCGGGAGCCAGTCTAGCAGCCCAGCCATTGTCACCTTAAGCATCATCCTTCTGAGCCCCCTTTAACAGAGAGGAAAAGCACCTCAGGGTGAGGAGGTTCTGGTGGGACGGGATGATCAGCAGCTACCCCAGAGTGTGGGCAGCAGCAGCACTTTGTCCTCTTTTCTTTAGGGTAAATAAACCAGATAGAGTACTGTGCCAACTGCTGGGATAGGGCTTTCTGCTACTTTGCAGGAGTTTTGCTGACGCTTGAAGCTTGAAAGGTTTTGAGTGTCCCGGAAGAATTTTTCTTACTATCTGGCTTTCCTTCCAGCTGTGCACTGGATGGAGTGGGACACTTCATCAGCTGATGAGAGAGCAGCACAACTGCTGGGAGAGAGTTGACTGTTGCAGCAAGAACCAGATTTGTTATGAGTGACATTCATCCTTTCAACACAGAGGCTGCTCAGGGGTGTTGCTATACAGGCTACAGGTAACTGCCATCAGGATTTCCCAGTATTTTCTCTTTGATGTCACCTTCGTGTCCCTTTGGGGAGCGAGGGAGGTTAATGGAGAGCATCTGTTATAAGTAGTGGACTGCCCTGACCCTAAGCCTTGACACTCTTCCTGTAATATGAAAACTCTGGCCTTGGCCCAATTTATTTCAGGTATTTTTACTGACATTTTTCTCTCTTTTTTTTGAATGAAATTTGTTCATTTTTTTTTTCCAAGTGACGTGCAGAAACAAACTCCAAACTTGTAAAGAGTTTAAAGCAGGTACGTTTATTACGGCACCGGATGCAAGGGGGATAGCTCCACCCAGCTTGCATACCAGGGACCAAAACTTGCTCGCCTCCATGGTTACAAAGCATGCATATTCATTAGTATGGGCTGGGTTATTACAATTAGTTCTGGGAATAGGTGTGGTTATTACAGTTATTTCGGGGAACTCATTATCATAAGTCTCCTCCTTTTGGCGCATGCGTCCTGCCGTCCGGTGGTCGTGGGCCGGGGTCTCTGGGATGAAGGCAACAGTCTTCCTCCCTCTGTCCTTCTCACCCTTGTTCCAAAGCTGCTGAGTTGTGCTGAGCTGGCTCTGTCCTTCCTCAGGTGTCCTTGCAGACCATAGAGTTCCTGCTTATCTGTAACTTAAAGTTCTTATTATCTGTTGCTTATGCTTGCCTAGGCAGTGAGAGCAGTCACTTCGGCTCCAGCAGTTGGATAAATTCCTGCTTACATTCTTTTCTAAATTTCTCATTAACCACATTCTAAACTATGCATTGTTAGTTAGCCTTCCCTTATTTCACAAGCATGTCCTTTCCAAGAAAATTCACTGCGCATTCTGGGACATACAGGAATTGATGCATCGGCCATTGTTTACCTACTCTTAATTGCAGGGTTTTGTCTGAATGTCTCCAGTAGCACCAGTAACTCTGGTCTTGTTTTTACTCAGTGCTCCCTTACACGTGTTAAGTACTGAATGCACAGCTCCTGTACCAATAAAGAACTCCACGTTCTCATTCCCCAGCTGCAAAGTAACGAACCAGCTGAGGATCAGACACACGCTCCCTCCAGTGCTTTTCAATCTTTGTCCTACCTTGTAGCTATCAACTTCATAGCCCACAGGGTGGGCTCTAATTCTCTCTGAGGGTATTCCCCTTCCAGTATTCCCTGCAAACAGCACGTTGATCAGCGATGAGCCGGGAACCTTTGAAAGGGGGAAGCTCATCCTGTCTTGAGGTTTGATGGTAAAGTATCCTCCCTGCCCCTGCCTCTCAGCATTCCCCGTGGGGCTGGTTCAGCGTGGCCAAGAGCCAGGCTTCCCTCTGATTTGCTCTCCTGACTTGGGTTTTACTTCCTTTGCCTTCTCTCTATTGCTATATATTGTCCATGCTACCTCCAGCAATTTACTTAAATTCCTAGAATCTTCCCCTTGTAATTTTTGCAATTTTGTCTCCTGACATCAGTTTTGGATTATCCCATAAAGATCAGTGCCAATTGTATTTTATCCTCTTGTTTCAGAATCAGGGATACTATATTTTGGGGCAGTTGTTTTAAGTCTTTCCGAAAAAGGCAGGAGTTCCTGTGGTTCTTGTATTTCATGTATGTTTGGAAAAATTTCCTGCCTTTGGCATCGCACGTCTTACCCTATGTTTGATCCAATTTTGATATTTTCAAAGGGCTGCCCAATCATTTTGATTATTAGGGTCCTACTGTGGTTCTATCACTGGTGAGTTTGTATCTACTGTCCCTTGTAACTGCCCTCCCGTGTGCAAGCCTTCCACCAGTCTCCAAGCTGGTGGAAGCTATTGCCATTTGCTTCTCTGTACTGTCCAATAAAGTATCTAAAATCACATGGATATCTTTCCAGTCTGAATCTTGGATCCCAACTACATTCTCAGCTGTCTTTGCCATTCTCTCAGGATCTTCCCTGTGACTCTCAGACATCTCTTTCCATGTGCAGAGTTCGATGATTGGGAAAGGGACTTCAACAGCTAAGCTGCAATAGGCATTCCGAATAAAATTATTTCTTTTTCTTGAAGGGCTTTTTGTCAATGAAGTAGTGTGTGTACAGGTTAAAGTGTATGTGCTTTTGTGAAATAGCTTGGATTTGACTTTAGATTTCCTAGCCCAGCATATTATTGCTAACTGTGGCCAGGGCTTTTCTGTGTGAATTCGAGTGGCTTCTAAATACACTAGCACAGTCACATTTTTCCTAAGAAATCCAGGGTATAAACTGTGTCAGCTGGCTAAAGAAACATCTTTCTGTCTCTAAAACAAACACTGTTATAAAAGAGGCTAAAGGTGGTGTGATACTTATAGTCCAAATTTTCTGTGAATCAGTAAAATTCCATCGAGTAACCCTAAGCTCCAGGGAGGGAGAAGTAAGAGTATTACCTAAATAAACAATTACAGGTTCAAATCAGAATTTTGTTAATCTCTTAATGATAAGCAAAGCAGAAACTTTCCTAAAGTTGTTGTTCTTTGTACAGCAGTCTGAGTAACCACTCACGTCTCTGTGATGTTTGTCAGCAAAGCCACAGAGCTGCACAGCATGACATCTAATCATAATGCACACAGAGGTTTGGTTTTTTTTGGTAGCATAATCCTTAACCATTTTTCCAAGGAAATGTTCGTCCTCAAAACGTGTCAGGCTGTTACTCCTCAGAGAGCACCCAGCATCATGCATGGGTTAGCGCACAAAGTCCTGCAATTTCAGTTATTAGTGTTGGTGGGCAGAGAATAAACTGACCTGGCACAAAACTGTCTTCCAAATGACTTTATGGGTTTAAAAAAAAAAACGTTTTGAACCCAAATATCAAGAGGTTTAGTAGAAAAAATACAAGCCAATATAAAACCCAGTAAGAGCAGACTTTCCAGGCTTAACTCTCCTGGCAGGATTCTGGAGAAGAGAGCCAGACTGGAGTTGTGTTTATTTTTCTCTCCCCTGTATGAAATGCCTCAAAGCCATCATGCCTTGGAAAAATCAATTATTGATTAACTCCACAATCTCTATGAAAACACCAGGTTGTAAGAGATCAGAGGGAGGAAAAATGTTGTGTAGCAAGTATATTGCAGAGACCTCGTAACACGAGTTTTAAAACACTTCAGGTAATATCTATATATTTTAATAGTATTTATTTCAGTTGTTATAAGAAGAACTTGCTTGAGTTTCTTTAAAAAGTTTGTGGTTTTGTTTGGGTTTTTTTTATAACTAAGATTGTTTTTAAGCACTAAACACTGTCCAACTGCTGCCAGTTCTTTTAAGTTTTACTCTTGTGGGCTATGATGGGGAGAATGCTGTCCTTTTTTTCACTTGCTTCATTGTGAAAGATTCAAGAAAGCAGTAGCAAAAAATGTTGATGGACTACTCCTGTGAAATAGATAAAGCGTAAATAACATTGCAAATGCACATAGTTGCAGAATAAAAACAGATTATCTTTTTTTCCCCTCAATTGTCACCTAGGTATTGCAATATAAAGTTTTATTTCCCATTCAGGATAGTTAAAAATCAAACTTTTCTATAGGTTTTCTGTAGATTTTTTTAATAACTAATGCATTTCCTTCTTTTTCTATACTTTCCATGTTTAAAAAGTGATTTGAAATATTTCACTCAGTTTATTTTTTTATATCCTTCCATTCTTTATAAAGCATGTCTAAACTAGAATGAGTCTAGATTTTTTTTTAATCAGTTTTTGTCATTATCATAATTTATGGTTGCACAAAACAAAATAAAACATTCTAACAAAACCAATTTGCTTTGAAGCAAGGTCAAAAGCTTTCCTCATGCTGTGAGCTAGCGACCTGTCCCTGCTTTATGGCTAGTGAAATGACATGCGAGAGAGAGCTCAGACTGAAGCAAGCACCAGCCTTGATTTTTTTCAGGATAACTGGGACCGAAATATTTACAGGCAGAGTGATGGACACAGGTTGGCTTGTGCAGAACAAGGGCTAAATGGTGCTCTGTATGCAGTGCCAAAGAGGAGTGGCAAACAGAAGGCCTACACTGGATCCTACTACCCAGGAACACATTCAGGCTGTAAATTAGAGGGTCTGTAGTCATTGGAACAGCTTTGTTGTGCGACAGCCTTCCCGTTAGGATAGTCCGAGACTAAAGGGAAATTGTTTGGGGGGTTTTGCCTTAAAGCAGTACTTGGTACATTTCTGAAGGAGGTTGTATGACATGGTTCCTGTGGAGATGGGAAACTCGATGTAATGACGTGGAGAGTCCTTTTTGTTCCTTTTGCCACCTAACTAGAAATTATTGATAACCTGGATTGAGTTTGATGGGTGGGAAGGACTCCTCACCCTCCCTCGTAAGTGCAGTGTTTTTAACTCTGCATTGAAAAAAAATATTTCTGTATATTTTTTATCCTTCAAAAAGTGGGTTGCTTTTTAACATTACATCTCTCGATTTTGTTGAGAAGAGTAAGTCATCATGTAGAGTGGATGTTTCAGGTGTATGTGATTTCCTGAATGAGAGGAAATTATTTGCAAGGAGTGTTTCATGGAGGCCTAAGCCGCATACGGTATTTATTTTTCCCTCAGGCAAACTCCCACTAAGAAAAACAGCATTCAACAAGCAGCTAGAGGTTCAACCCCTCAAAACGACACCTTCAGGCAACCATGTGGTACATTGCAGGCTGGTTCCTCACTGTCCTCGGTCAGGGTGAAGCCCTCACATGATGGTGCTCACCTCAGCAGAGCTGCAGCTGGTGCAGGACGTGCTGCTCGGTCATGGGGGCAGCAACAAGGTGATGGAGAAATCAGAAAGCAAAGCGTTGCTGTGCCAGATGAAAAGCATTTCAAGGGTAGCCCACCTAAAGAATAAGATTCTACTATTTATACATTTAAAAATATTTATATGCTGTATTAATAATGCATTCTTGATATAATGTAAACTAGCAAGCCACAAACTTACAATAAATAACTGATATACAAGCTTGCTTTACTATGTCATCTTCCCCAGCTTCCTCATAAAGTTTGTGGCAGAAGAGTTAGTCCCAGGAGTTTGTTTTCTTAGGCTGAGAGAAAGCATCCTTCCCAGGAGAGAGCTGCTAGATTAAAATTATTTGAGTCCTTTGTCATCTTGATCCTCTTAAACTAGGTGAAGCCTTCTGTCCTGTCTCACTGGGGGAGATACCGGAATTAATCACCTGCCTGTAAATTATGTAGGAAATACTCCCTGTCTCACCCACAGAGACAAAAAAAGAATCAACAGAAATTTTGTAGAGAGAGACACACACCCCAAAAAAACCCCAATCAACATGTGAAAGGTGTTCTGGGTTTTGTAAAACATGTATTTCTATGTGATAACCTGACACTGCTGTCACATAGGTTAGTGAATTAAGCAGAAATAATTTAGCAGAACTGTTGTCAGTGTTTTGATGATTTTTTTTTTTTCTTCTCTCCAAAGAAAACAAATTTGTGAAGAAAATTGCTTAAGTCTGCAGCAGCTTGCAATCTGGCTAGCACAGGGCACTTGAGCAATAGTGTTAGGGATGACTCAGTGATATTAACAGCAGTTTTAAAGTGAGCATGATTAGGAATATCAAATTAAAAGTAAATAAGCTTGGAGCAGCCAAGTTTTTTATAAAACTGAGCAGCTTTACAGACTATATAATACTATACTATATACTATTAAGCCAAGTTCAGTGCTCTTTGCTGCTGGTCCCTCAAAAGCTCCTTCTCCTAAAATTCAGCTGTGGGCTTAGACACCTCCAGCTTTTTGGCAAAGGAAGGGAGAGCGGGGACATGGCAGGAAGCATCGCAGAACATCTCAGCAGGAGTTAGTGGATGAGGTGTTCTGTGGACAGCTGCCGTTAGTACGTAGCGTGTAGCTCACTTGGGCAGGCAGTCCAGCAGAAAACCCTGGGGAGAGCTTGTGATGCTTTACGTACCAGTCCAAAGTGCTAAGACCTAACCAGAAGTTCCGCAGCAGGAGCTCTGGGTGGTCTTCAGCAAGAAGCAGTTATATGTTAGCAGAGGCTTTAACTTACTTCAAGATGAAAATACAGTGTTATACCAAGTTCAGGTTATTTTTGAAAGACTGGAAATTGGATGTGCCAAATTGTATCTGAAGCCTTTTTTTAACTTGGAATTAGCAACATCCCTGTACACAAAAGGGTTATTTACAGCGCTGACAACACGTTTGTCTGCACCACGCATGGACTTCTGGAAACAAGGGGTTTCAACCTAATAAAAGCAGCGCTGTAATACATGCACAGAGGAATAAATGGGAATGTATAGTTCTGTATGGAAATGTTTAAATCTGCTCTATTTCTACAGAGACTTGAGACTGATGTCCAGGGGAGGCAGTACAGATGAAATCATGCTTTCTGTCATATGCAAATACATGGAAATACTTCCAAGTAAGTGACCCATCTCCACTCTTCCTCGAAAAAAAAGTAGAAGTGTGGCTTGTACTGCACACTGAAAGTAACAGCCACTACACGTTTCAAGGGTAAAATAATTAGTTTTGCTATCAAAATGCTCATCAAAGTCTTTGACCATTATCATGCTGTGTTCTCCAATGCCAAATTTCTCTTAAGATGAAGCAGGCTGAAAGTGCATGGTCTCCTGCAAGATTTTTTCCCATTTTTTTTTTTTTTTAGTGGGTTACTGCTTTGGGGAGTCTAGTGATCCACACTAAGCATCCAGTAAAAATATCTTCAACGAACTATGTATTTCAGAGCAGCAGCTCATTTGCCAATTAAAAAACAGAACTTCCATATGGATACAGCTCTGATTTCACTAGTAACTTAATCTAATTTCAGTGTAGATCTGCTTTCAAGATCAATAATTAAGGCACAAAGTATTCCCTGCCATATTCAAATACTGGAACAGTGATTTGGCTTTCAATTCCTTATCTTTCACTCTTAGCAAATAATCAAAGGGAGCTCTGTCATCTTTGCCAAATTCACATTGACTTGTATGATGCTGTCACGGAGCTATGGTGATGGGAGTGAGGGCTGATTTTTTTATTTGTAGAATTCTACAAACAACTGTTTAATTGTATCTGAAGCTTTTTGAAAGCCTGAACTTCAGCAGTAAGGTACCGCATTTCACGTGTAATTACTAAAGACAAAATATTAAAAATAAACAAGTTAATATGAAAATGGTGTGTTACTATTTAAGCTCTTCCTAAGACAGAAGAGACAGCCTGTGTTATTGCCAAAGATGCTTCAGTGGAATTGTCCTTGTAATGAAGCATGCGATTAAGCATTTGCTACGGAATCTCCAGGACACTGTAACGTTAACAGGTTGATGGTTAAAAAGATAGTATTTCTTTCCACCTGGAAGAAAGTAAGTACTAGAGAGAGTCAAAGTTACATTAAACCAAGAAACACAATATATAAATATTGTGTAAAAATTATGTACAAAAGATTTCATACCTGTAGTCTTCTTAAGTAGCTGCTATAAACTGCAACTCTGTTAAGTACAATTAATGCTACTAGCATTTTTTTTTTGTGCCCACTGTATAGTATATTTTATTCCACAAAGTCATACTATAGCATCCTGAAATCTTGCTATTTGTGAATTTTACATCCTGTCAGTGTAATACTTTTCTACCAGAAAAGTAAAGCAAGTGTAGATGCTGTGGAAAATTCTTGAAAACTTTCTCCATCTGTTAGTATAGTAGATTGACTGCTAAAAAAAAAAAAAATATCTGGAAATTTTTCAGACACCACATTTAAGAGCCATAAATACAATTCCAGAAGATGACCAACTATCAGGGAAGTGTGGCTGCCAAACACGTAGACACACATATGTAGCATATACCTCCATTTCTTATCTTAATACTGATCCCCACACAAGTATAGCCCCTTAAACACAGCACCATCTCCAGAAGATACACTCGTTTGCTGTGGGAGACATAAATATATATAAACAACACTAGCTGGAATACTACAGGACATTTTATTTGTCATTTCCTAATGACTTATTAGTGGCAACACACTATACAACGATTCTAGAAAAGTTTTTCAAAAATTGTAGATACAATTTCAGTATCTAGGAAACTTAGTTTTCTGAATATTAAACTGAGCAATGCAGTAGCTTCAGCTATTAGAAACTATCTAGTGAGTCAAAGCTAAGCCTTCAAAATAAAAAAAGACTTAATATGACAGCACCTCCAACAGGTGCAGCATAATACACTTTAATATAAAATTCAAAATTTCTGACCTTACATTTTTGACATGGTGCAGTGCAGATTGAGGGATCATCACAGACTGAAAAGTAAGATACTAATTGTAATATTTCTAGTGATTCAATGGAATCATTCAGTTTAAGATACTTTAAACATAAAGAATACATCTGTACTGTGTCCATATTAGTTGTTCCCAATAATCAAAGGCATGTGCTTAAGAGACTAGATGTGAAAGCACCATTTGTCACATTCAAATAAAAAAAAATTAATCCAGTTTTAAGTAACTTTTTCTCAAAACACAGAGTTTAAGCTACTTAAACACAAACACATTCAGAGTTATCCACAAAATATTTTGAGTTACAACTATTATATTTGTTAGCTTCAGGCCAGCCTTTTAAAAATCCACAGATAAAAACAATTTAGAAAGATCCAAGTATTCTTCATGCTTTTGCAATACAGAAATTACTAATATGCCTGAAACTGGAGCTCTAATTTAGAGCATGGCCCTCAACAAAAACAAAACCAAAAGCCTCGTCAATCTGCAATTACTGCAAATCCAAACAACTGTTGTTTTCTGTATTTTTTAAATCAATTCTAAAATCTATTTTCCCCTAAAAATAAAGGCAACCTACTATTCTAGCAGTTTCTGCATATTTACAAATAATTCCCCCCAAAAGAGGGGGTGATGGGGAAAAATTAAGAAAACTATATATAACATCGCATTAATAGTTAATGCAATTTACAACAACAATTTCACTGCGTTTTATCAACAGACTCAGCCACTTTGGATCAAGGTCTTCATTAATTAAGACTGCTTTCCCGTTAAAGTGATACAATTTAAACCAAAGGTAACATTCATCACCTCAGTTTAATAATCCAGTATATTACAAAAAAAACAAACAAGGCAAAGAGCATCATATAGCATAACAGTTTTGTCTGGCTTCCTCTGGAGAGCGTTCTCAGTCTGCCCATAGTAGCCCCTAGAAGTCCACCCGCAGAGTCAAAATCATTATCCTACATTAA
This sequence comes from Baryphthengus martii, assembly GCA_013396935.1. Lineage (NCBI taxonomy): Eukaryota > Metazoa > Chordata > Aves > Coraciiformes > Momotidae > Baryphthengus > Baryphthengus martii. The sequence continues at coordinate 4,555 of VWZK01015423.1, read as the reverse complement.
AAACAAAGCAACAAAATATAAGCAAGCAAACCAACAAAACACGTTACTCTGAAAAAAAAAAAAAATTACTCCTAAATCTTGCGAAATGTTTGTCCTGTGGTTTGTTGGGGTTTTTTTCAAATTTTCCAAAACTAAAATTATTTCTGAAAGTGAACCAGGAAAAGCTTTTCCTTATTTATCCAGAGATAATTTTCCCCGAGTCATAGTAAAATGTAAGCAAAAAACCCGCATTTCTGACTTCCTTATTTTTTGCCTCCCTCTTCTATTCTTAAATACAATTAAATAGGGAACTGCCTTTTTAATAATACTGTGCATTTGCTAATTGAAAACAAATAGTTGTATCTGAAGTACAAAGAGCTTGGAAGTACTGCATCTGCACATCCATCTTTTGAACAGAAATACTGCTGCTGAATTAAGTCACATTTGTACAGTCGTTAAACTGGCAGCATTTTAATACAATCGTTCATACTAAAAGAAGGGATGCTTTATATTAATAACTTCTTAATCCCGTCCCAGACTTAAAGAAAGTTAGTGCCAAAATACTTACCATTTCTGACAACATTTTATTTTGGTTTTTGACTTCTGTTCCAATTTCAATGGAAAGCTATTAAAAAAAAGTATTAAATATGAGCAATCACTTCTATGCGGGTTAGAGAAATCAGTCTAAAATGCACGACATGACTAGCATTTCCCACATAAAATGTGAAAATAGTACTTGGTATTTTCAAAAAAACAAAGTAACATGCACAGCATTCTGTCCATAACCCTTAGGAAAGTAAATCTGACTAGGTGAGTCTAAAGAGTCACAGAAGGTACTCAGTACTCCTCTTCCTCTTTTCCAGAGAATTCCTTAGTAGAATTATTGCACAGACTTTCCAAAAGTCAAGATCTAGTCAAGTCTAAGTACCAATAACCCATGTCCTGGAACAACTGTTAAAACGACTGGCAGTCTTTTTGACTCAGTGTTGCTGGAGTTGACATTTGCAACCTGCTAAAATGGGATTTTGTTTTGTGAACTTGCCTATTCTTCCTCTGCTTTGTATCGTGAAACAGCGTGGGTGCAGCAGGACAAGGAGGCAAGCTGTGTGTGCAAGGGAGAGTCAGGCCAGAGAGAGTAACCAGGGGCAGCAACAGCTTGGTGATCACACAGGTATGAGACAGGTCCAAGGTCAAGCCAGAAAATTAAGTTGGGTTAGGGTCAGGATCAGGGAGGTATGAGATCAGGCACAGACAGAGCTGCAACATAAAGACAGAGGCCGGCCAGGAGAGCCTTGGCCTATAAGCAGCTCTCAAGTGAAACAGGGGTAAAAAAAACCAAAACAGTTCTTAGCAGCTCTTCCGCCTTCACAGTTCTTAGCAGCACGCTGGCCTTGAACCACCAGCTCAGCTCCTAGAAGGGAGAAAAATGAGCTCCAAGCCCGTATGTTTGGCTTTTTTTTGTGACAACCTAAAATGTCATTATTTCTTCCTGCTGCATTGTACCACAATCTGTCCAGTCAGGAGTGAAACATGAGGCTTCTAGGAAGACGATCTGAAGATTATTCCGTATTCCAGGATCATTATGTTGCACTAAAAGATGTAAAAGCGGAAAGAGCAGACGTGCTAACCCATGGGACACTAACAACTATGCTGTAGACCTACCCTGGGACACTCATTTGAATATACCAGAGAAGGAGACAAGAAATAAAATCCCGTAACAAAGGTCAAAGCTTTTCTTTCCATCTCCTTAACTTATTCTAAATTATTTAGGTGAATAATTTCTCAACTTAAACCTAAGGTTTATATTCTCTGAGACGTTAACAAATCACTTCTAAGCAACAGGGTATTATTAGCAATAGGAATTCGAATGAGCTTAGGTCTGAGAATTCATTGGCTAGTACTACACACATAGAAACAGCACCTATTGCTAATGTATTTTAAATATCTTAAGTTGTTAAAGGAAAAAAAACCTCAACAACCTATACAAATTTAATCACAGAACTGTCTTTCAGTTCAACCTGCTTCAAAGAAGTCCTCAATCTCTGGAAGGAATCAGACTCATTAAAACAACCAATTTCTCTTTCAGAATATATTATTTCTAACAGCTGTTTTCACATTACAGATTTATCAGCAGCTACAGCAGAAGCTGTTGAGCCACAATGATAACATTAAAACCAAGTAGTCCATTTGCTTAAACTGAGCCAGTTGACTTAAATTTTCTAGTTCCTGCAGCGACAGTAATTCATTCTGGAGGACAGTAAAAGCTGTAAGTAACACCACAGCTGTCCTCAAGATTAGCAAAAAAGGATACCACTAGCTAGAAATCTAACTAAACGAAGACTCAGTTACACAAATGACTGCGTTCTGCTTGACAACAATTCTTTCTTGTATGAAATTTGTTTCAAACCAAGTCTGCTACGTCACTGGTCCATCTAATTTAATTCAATATGATGAGAGTACCACGCTAATTAAATACTTACTGATTTAATGGCGCTGACTTTTGTACGCAGGCTTTCTGTTAACCTTTCGTTTTCTTCTTCGTAAACACTGTACCCGCTGTTGGTGTAGCCATAGTTACCTGCAGCTGCTCCATCACCTATCAACACAAGAGCCAGGAGTTATGACAGAAGACACAACTAGAGCCAAGTGCTCTTCACGTGTGGATAAGTGCTCTTTCCCTACAAAAATGGATTTCCTGAATACCAGGAGGGATATCAGGAGGAAGAGGCACCTCACATTCCTGAGACAGAGATTCAACTTTTTTCAAAAGTGTAAGTTATCCTTTCCATATGCCAATCAAAGAGAGAAAAATGAGGAACGGTTGTAATTTCATACTGTACAGTTTTTCTCCGCATAGCATTTTCAGATGACGTCTGTGGGATGTTCGCCAAAGAGAACAGTTGAGACCATTCTCTAATAAACTCAAGTCCCATTTGATGCATTTAAAGGAGAAAGCAGTCTGATACTTATGAGTGTATTTCTCTAGATCCCAGAGGAGAAGCCAGGCCTCTGAGCAGAACAGTGCCATTTCTGTCACCGTTCTGCAGTTCTATCCTCACTCTTGCCTTTGTTTTTCAGGTGATGGAGCTTCAGGACTGTTACCCAGTCTCAGGCACTCAAATCAAAGATTCGCATACAAAGAAGAGAGACCAAGACTGAGAAAGGTAAACAGAAAAAAAGAACTATGACAAGCTTTATCATAAAGATTCTACTAGATTAATTCAACTAGCAATCAGCTATAACATGAATCAATATTTAAATGGCTAGGCAGAATGCCACACTAAAATTGTTCAAATACCTTTGGTTAAAGACTTTTGTGTTCGGGTGCCTTTTATTTTTTTTGAGGAAAAAGGGAGAGAAGAGAGACACCAACCACATTCCAAGATAAAGCTCTGTCTCAAGCAGTTTCACTGCGTGCTTGGTATACATAACACAAAGATTTTAAAAGAGAGAATTACGATATTAGTTTCATAATAGATACCCTTTTATATCAACCCATAAAACTGTCCTTTAAGTAATGACAACTTTTAGTTTGTACTTGTAAACTGTTTTAAAGTTATTCTCTAATTTAAACTAACGATAAATTCTCAGTAATGACAAGGTGAAACACTCTCAGTTCGTACCCAAGAGCGAACGTTAAGTCTGACAAAGAAAAAGACTGAAGATCTAACCATTATCAAATACCTGCCTTTTTATGACAAACATCCCAACCTCTCTCAATCTAGAAAGAAGTGGATCCAAGACTTGGTTTACCTTGTGGAAAAACTATTACGCAACACAAATTGGAAGCATATAAGTAAATCTAGCGTGGTTTAGCCCTATGGCACTTAGCACCCCCTAAATACTCTAGGAAGAAATACCGGAATTCAGTCATAAACTGCTGAGGCACAAATACTACCTGAGCTTTACAGTGAGGTCATAGCACCTACGTGGTTTTAGAACATGACACGGGAGTTCAAAGTTTCTTTACAGTCAGCAATATGACTGCTGGTTGAAAAATGAGGCCTAAGCTTCCCAAAACACTCAGCAGGAGCTATGCAGAGATTACTCCATCTGTCCATCTATGGACAATAGTTTTGGGGTGTTTGTGGTTTGGTTTTTTTTCAAGAAAAGATAGAAAAATGCTAACAAAAAACAACTCAGAATTTGGAAAGGTCTTGACTGAAGAGTGACAAATCTATCCATCCACGGAAACATGGCTCAAACATACTGCTGGAACCACTCAGAAACACAAATAAAAAGCCCACTTCTGCTTCGTAAAGCCAGTTCAGCTAGGAAGAAAGGCTAGAGAGAAGGAAGGGTCAGGGCTTTTCCCACCCAAAGCTTCTGAGCTCTGCTGCAGACCTGCACCCACTGGCACTGCGCCTCTCCCTCACAAACACACACGTCCCCCCCAAGACCCTACACGGGGAAGGGTCAGGCCCTGCCCAATCGGCTCCGGCAGCGGGCACAGCGCGGCCCCGGCCCGCCCGGCCGAGCTTGTAACCTTCGTTCCCTCTCCATTTAACTCGCCAGCACCCGCCAAGGGAGGCCACGCAGCCGCTGACCCCGCCGGGCAGCGCCCGTCGAGCGCCTG
>VWZK01015419.1:322113-335370 GCA_013396935.1 Baryphthengus martii | reverse complement strand
GGCCTTAGCTTCCCTTGTCGCATCCCTACACCCTCTGGCAACCTCCTTGTATCCTCCCCAAGTGGTCAGCCCCTTCTTCCACATTCTATAGACCTCCTTCTTCCATTTAAGTTTATTCATTAGCTCCTTGCTCAACCATACAGGTCTTCTAGCTCTCTTGCTTGATTTCTTACTCTTTGGGATGCTCTGATCTTGAGCCCGGAGGAAATGGTGTTTGAATATTAGCCAGCTTGCTTGGGCCCCCTTACCATCTAGAGTCCTGTCCAGTGGGACTTTTCTAAGCAGTTCCCTGAAGAGGACAAAGTCAGTCCTTCTGAAGTACAGGGTTCCTGCTTGTGGTCCTGTGCCTACTGCATATGATTCTAAACTCCACCATCTCATGGTCACTACAGCCAAGGGTGCCACCTACCTTCACATCCTCAACCAGTCCGTCTCTGTTTACCAGTAGAAGGTCCAGCAGCACTCCTCTCCTTGCCAGCTCCTCCACCACCTGCAGCAACAAGTTATTGTCAATGCACTGGAGGAACCTACCGGACTGCACCTGCCTGGCTGTGTAGTTTTCCCAGCAAATGTCAGGGTAATTGAAGCCCCCATGACAACCAGAGCCTGTGATTGCGAGACCACTTCCAGCTGCCTGGAGAAGGCCTCATCAGCCTACTCATCCTGATCAGGTGGCCTATAGTAAACACCCACAACAACATCTCCCATACTAGTCTCTCACTTAATCCTTACCCACAAGCTCTCAATTCGCTCTTCATCTCCCTGTAGGGAGAGCTCAATACATTCCAGTTGCTTTCTCACACAAAGAGCAACTCCACCACCTCGCCNGCACCAGGTTGGGGAGTTTCCTGGTTATATCCCTGATTCGGGCTCCAGGTAGACTACAGACCTCCCTATGATGAGGGTCAACTCTGCATATTGGGCCCTCTGTACCCTTTAGGAGGGAGTTACCAACAACTAGCACTTTTTTTCCTTGTGCAAGAGCTTGTTATCCGGCTGGGAGGCCTATCTGGCTGTGGTGAGACCTCTGGTATAGGCTGTCTATCCACCACATCCCCATCATCTTCCAGCAGGACCTCATATCTATTTCTCAGAGGCACCTGGGGAGGTAAGGTGGGCAAGGAGGGCACTTGCCTTCTGCCATGAACTTGCCTCCACTCGCTCCTTTCATTTAGGCTTCCATCTTCCACCTGAGGGGGACAGGATACAGGGGCCCCCTGATCCTGGGTGCTATCTGGCAGGTGATCCCATTTCCATTGCAGGGAGGGCAGAGCCTGGCTCCACCAGTCTATCTCCATTTCAGCCACCCTAATGCTCCTAAGCCTTTCTCCTTCCACCTCACCTTGCAGTTGTGCCGCTCGGCCGAGCGCATCATCTCCCTCCTCGCACCGCAGACCGCTCCCTGCTACCCGTGAGAGGCTCTGGGCACTCCCTGCAGCCCGTCACCTGGAGGGTTTCGTGCTTCTGCGGGAGCTCGGTGTGGGTTCCTACATTTGTCACAGATCTCCCCGCCTTCCGCCGGGCGGAGACCACGGCTGGCTCCCCCGCCAGCTCTGGCGGCCCTCACCGCGACAAGGCCGCGGCTTCGCTCCTCGCCGACCGAGCGGCGCTTCCGGCCGGGTCTCACCGCTCTTCCTCGGGTTTCCCTGGGCTGTGGGAACCCCCCGTCTGCCTTAATCGAGCGCTCGGCTACAGAACTGACCGCCGCTCTTGCCGCTGCTTCGCTCCTCGCCGACTGAGCGGTGCTTCCGGTTTCCCCGCCTTTGAATTTCCCGCGGTTGACCCGGTAACGGCGGCCCAGGCCCAGCCCCGGCCCCCTCTGGGCCTTCTCCGCGGGAGAGCTGCCGGCTCCTGCCGGGTCTCGCCGCTCTTCCTCGGGTTTCCCTGGCCCTGGGAACCCCCTGTCTGCCTTAATCTAGCTCTCGGCGACAGAATTGACCGCTGCTGTTGCCGCCGTTTCGCTCCTCGCCGGTATTATTGGAATGAGAGGTTTCCCCTGCTGGATGGTATGGACTGGGGCAGGAAGACACGCCAGGAACAGCTTTGCTGATGCCTATTTATAAAGACAGTGTCATTTTCGTTCTTTTTCCTCAGTAGAACCAGCTAGTAAGAGCTCCGGCAACAGAGGAGGGTTTGTCCCAGGCCTTTTCTGCAATAAATCTCTACTCCTGATGCTTTTTGATCCACAGCCAGCTTCATCTGACTATTTACTGTTAAATTTTGGTTATTGTTTGCACGTGAACCTTAAGAATTAAGTTTTTCTTTCTCCCTCTCCAAGATTCAAGGTAGAGGTATTTTATTTATTTATTTATTCATTTTGTAAAGGGATTTGCAGCTGGGCTGAAGACCCTAGAACGTAATTTCCTCCTCAAAATGAAGCTCCCATGGCATTACCCATGAGCACTGCCCCCAGGCTGGCTGGCTGTGTCTACTTCAGACAGAACATCTCACTCAGTCTCCTTGCTTGGACAATCTGCAGATTTCCATCCCATCCCATCCCATCTTTGCTCAGATGGTCTTCAGATTCCTTTCTGACACTGCACATTGCAAGTAGCTATTATTCTAGTAGGAAAATACATCTCAGCCATGCCCTTAACTGTGGTTTGGACTCCAGAGCGCTACCAATTGTTCCTGTGCGCAGCCAGTGGCAGTTTCCACTCCTAACATCGAAGGACTGTGTTGATCCCAACCTACTATGCACCTAAAACAGAGGGATAAGTCACATGAATTAGTCTCCCCACTGATGTGCAGGGACCCTAAACACAGTTGACTTTCCAAAAGCATGTCCCAGCTTCCACTCCCTTTTGCTGGAGTCTAAATTGAAGCTGCAGAAATATAAAGCATCTTTGCTCTTTTTCCCTGAAGGATTTGCATGACTATTCAGCTTTCTCCAGTACGCTGTGCTAGGTATGTCTCCATCCAGGATAGATCTCTGGAGCACAGCTAAGTTGCTGTCCTGAAAGTTCATTTACCTTCATAAAACCATCAGGGAACAGTATGGAGTAATAGAGGGATGGAGAAACATCTGGTTAGCCAAGACATGGGCCACAGGAGTAATGAATCCTGCATTTTAATAGGTAAATCTGCACCTGCACAAGATTTCCAGCTTCTGCACCAGCAACAACTCCAGAGAGGGATAAATGATTAAGACAATAAGGCTGAGGCAAAAAAAAAAAAAAAAAAAAAAAGGAAAAATGGCTGCAATATTTGCTTTCCTTAAGAGCACATCAGGGACGTGCATAAAATCAGACAGGGTTGAGTTTGTTCTAACTGAACTTTGATTGACCCCAGAGGCCCTCTTAACTGAAGAGACTGGTGAACCTACCCTCTGTCATCTGAAAAAGTACCGATTATTCTTTGGCTGGCCCTAAGGCTTTGTGACTCTGCCTTGTTTGAAACACAGGAACCCTAAAATTCCATGATTCCATGACTTCAAACTCTGTCAGCCATGACCCCTGCGTTGCAGTCATCCCACAAGAGCTTGCTTGGCTCCTATGGTTTTTTCCACGCCGAGGCGTTTGCCAGTCTACATATGGTGCACTTTATTTTTAAGGAAAGATTTTGTCGGTTTTCAGCCTCCTCCACATGAAAAATAGTATGGCTGACACTAATCAGGGGGGTGACATCTTTAATTTCAAAGGCAGGCAAGTCTGAAGAAAATCAGGTACTTGAAGGCTGAACAGAAACTTCTTGCTGAAGCGCAGATTAAAGTTATTTGAGCTTCTCCGGTAACAACACAAGATGTTCTAATCAAGGGGTCTTGGTCAATTTGGAAACCAACTTATGCTAAAGTCCTTCTTTGCTTTCTGTGGAGCAAAACTGGACTTAAACCTCTGTTTAAATTTTTCCTGTTGCCCAGCTGAGAAAAAGCACACCCAAAGCCTCCGGGTTTTCCACCATTCCTCTACAACCCTTTGTACAGGGACACCAACATCGATCAAGTTTCACACCCGTAAGAAACAGACTGGGAGGCGTTGAAGAGCTCAGAAAAGCACTTCAAAGGACAACTTATTATAAAGGTAGCTGGAAAAAAAAAACAACAAAAGATGATGATCTATTGAAAACTGTTCACACTGTTGTAGCTTCTAGCGTGCCTTAGTCTCAGGTCAAAATCTCCTTGCTCTGGGAAAACAGAAATTAGAGAGTTTCTGTACAAGGGGGTCCATGACAAAGAGCAAGACATGTAGAATCAGGGAAACAGCGGCAAACATTGCATCAGCCTTTAGCTGTAGCTCCACAACCACCAACAGAGTCAAAAATAAAATAAACTTCAGTATTTTAGCTAGTTGTTTCCCAAGCAGGGAGTTGTTATATACATTTTTAATATACACAAGGACCTAGGTTTTATATGATCTTCTTCCACAAATATAGAGCATCCTTTCATTTCAGGAGCTCTGGTTCTATTTCCCATCCTCAGCAATAATTATACTCACGATGGTGGACAAGCGAATTGCTCTCTACCTCAGTTCCCCCATCTTTTAAATGGCTTTAGGATTAAAATTTAGAACCACATTTACGTGGGATCCTTTGCACGCATGCCCTCGTTACTGACAGTAACGAACATCGAAAATAAACTAACCAAGCTCTACTCTAAATGGAAGCAAAGCCAAGTGTACCACAGAGTATGAACTTAACTTATGAATCCTGAACTCATGGTTTAAGAAACTCAGTGATTCACAGAATGTTGAGGGTTGGAAGGGACCTCAAGAGAACATAGAGTCCAGTCCCCCTGCCAGTGCAGGAACCTGGAGTAGGTCTTAGATTAGATCTTGAAAACAAATTGGTGCTCAATATATATGGAGAGATAAAGCAAATAAAAATAATATCATTAATAGTACCCTAAATAACATCTCCAGTTTCAAGAAAAATCAGGGGAGAGTATTTAGAAGAAGTTTTAATGATATTCCCTCAACCAATATTCAAGGTACCAAAGAACTAACTTAACACTCTCCTGAAATTTCAAACTGTGCATCATCTAGTGAAATGTGTTGTGACTACTAGGAAGATGTTTACAGTCGGAAAGACGAGACGTGTTAGGAATTTTCAGCTTTAGAATTTCCAGGATGGTTTACATCATCCACTCACACTCAAAGGAGGGCAGACTTTTTGGGAGGTTTGTACAATACTTTTATGGTGTCCTGATAAAATGTATCCCAGGGCCTTCCGGGTTTTGACAGACTACTTTAGTGTATGCTAATGAAAATCCAGAGGTGTGACAGTGAACACCAATCTGTTGTACAAGTGAAGCGTCAGATATTTCCTTGCTTGCTTACAAATGACCAGCAGAGCCCCGAATGACCAAAAAAACCCAACTTTCTCCAAATCTTACATGTTTTTAGAAAATTCAAATGGCCAAGTTAGCTCTAACCAACAGTTTCCAAAACTAACACCGCTGATTCCGTTACCCCAGATGATAAACCGGGCACCGAAATTACTCATATTCTTTATTTCAGCTCTTGGCCTCTGTTTGCCGAGAAAATAATTGTAAACATCTGTCCTGACGGGTCACTGATTGACGGATCTGCAGTAACTTTCCGACATGTTTACAGCTAAGGAGGTTTCCAAATGTCAAACGGTGCTCTGGGAGCGAATCGGCCGGACGATGGCTCGTGAGTCACGGCCGAGAAATGCAGTACAGGTATGAGCTCATAAAACCTTCGGCGACCTGCAGGATTTAGATGTGGAAACCACATCGGGGGAAAAACAAACCCTAGTGCCACATAAATGTGGTCTGAAGTGCACCAGCTCATTGCAAAGAAGAGCTAGCCACTGGAAGAGGAAGCTTCTTTGTACGGTACCATCGTGTGGAAACCAAATGGAAAACTCCAAGCTGTGAGGCTGAATAACCTGAGTGATCAAGGGAGTGCCTCCCCTGCTGATAAAGGGCAGGAAAGAAAAGGTGGTCTTGCTTTTAGGATGGAATTTAGAAGTTTGGAACCCTATGTTTGGGTCCTGGTTTGGCTGGACACAGTCAAAAATAGAGCTGTTAGTCCTTTTCTACCTCTCAGATACAACACTACTAAGGTTCAAGAGCGGCTTGAGCATCAGGACAATGAGGCCAGAGAAACCCCATCACATTCAGGCCATCTATGTGTTCCAAGGGTTAAAGCTCCTGGCTCTTAAGCAAACAAATGTTCTTACTGGGTTGTTTCAGCAAAAAGGAAACCCTCAGAGGGAGGCAGAACCGGAACCCAGTCAGAGAGGTGTGAAGAGAGTTTGTAAACCTGTTCTCCCAGTTATATTGCCATTTATTGAGCGCCTAACAGAGTGACTTGGGTAGCTAGCCAGCAGAAACAAGTCTCATTCATATAATAAAATTATTAAACTGCACTATAAAATGCCAGCTAGGATTAGGAAACCCAAATTAGCTTCACAGATTTCTTTGGGAAGATTTTGACTAAGATCTGGGGTTTAATGGTGATACCCATATTTTAATAATGGCCACAAAACAACAGTCTCTGACAGTGATCTGAAATCTGGAAAACCTGCTTGAAAGTGCAAGGAACAGAGGTTTCCTCTCCTATGTTGAGACTTGATCCCATAGGATGCAGAGGAGAACACTGAACCTAAAGACAGTTATCAGAAGACTCATTATTTCAGTTAATAGAGACACAGAATCATAGAACTGTCAGGGTTGGAAGGGACCTTGAAGGTCATCAAGCTCCAACCGCCCTACCACAGGCAGGGACACCTCCCATTAGACCAGGTTGCTCAGAGCCCCACCCAACCTGGCCTTAAACACTTCCAGGGATGGGGCTTCCACCACCTCTCTGGGCAACCTGTGCCAGGGTCTCACCACCTTCATGGGGAAGAACTTCTTCCTAACATCCAATCTAAATCTCCCCTCCTCTAGTTTGAGCCCATTCCCCCTTGTTCTATCACTACCTGACATCCTAAAAAGTCCCTCACCAGCTTTTTACCACCTTTCTCCTCCCCCTCCTGCTCCTTTGGCCAATTTGGACTAGAGAAGAAGCACCCTCGGTTTGTTTTCTGTTTTTCTAGCAGAGAAGGTCAAGCATTTCATGGCTCCACAGCGGTCGATTCTCTGCCCTAAGAAACCCCTGCACTGAAGTTGGCTGTCTTTATGACAAATGGTTCTCGACTTGTACACTGCAAAATCAGGGTAGATAGGGGAGGAGAAGGGAGTGAGGGGTCAGAAAGGCAATCAGGGGGGGTTGTGAGGCCTTGAAATGTTATTACAATCCAAGGCCAAGAAAATCTTGCTGCTCTCCTCCCTGTACCACCTTCGTCTCCAAGGTCAAATATCCCCTGCCAAGATCTCAGAAAACCTGAGCACAAACACGTTAGAGACACTTCACCATGTTATCACCAGCAGATTTTTCACTCTTACTTTTATGGGGAGTCGCAAAAAATGATTGACTTCTAGAAAGGGGTTGTGACCTAAAGAGGCTGAGAAACCTTATACTTGCTGAACCAGGAATTAAGGGATAGCCTGAGCCCTAACTCAGAAAAAATGCCATTAAATCAGCCCTATAGATATTACAGCTGAGTATTAATATTAATATTTAAGCATTCACATAACTTTTTTGACAGTACTAATCATTGAGATGAAATTGCGCAGGTGATGAAGTGATTTTCTGAATCAGAGTCTCCACATTTATTGTTTGGAGGGGGGATTTCACAACATACTCCATTCTTAGTCAGATCAATGGGAACACGTGGACAACGTTCTCCTAAATAAAAGTGGAGCTAAAAGAAAACATATTCCTCTGTTTTCTAAGCAACTGAATTCAAGGACAGACTGGTATAAAAACACATCTATTCACAGATGTTTCTTTGTTGTGGCATCCCATTCTGACTTCTAAGAAGATTTGAAGATAGGTGTCTAGAAAGCACCTGTCACAACCCTGACTTTGTCATACCAAAGACAAAAGGGACTGGGAGATCCGCGTCAGCTTCTGAGCACCGGTCTCAGGAGCAGGGAGTGAAGAAATGAAATGAATCTTCACAGATTTTCTTCAGAATTTGGGTTTGTTTCTCACAACCTATTCTGATTTTTTTTGGTTGTTTTTTTTTGTTTTAATGATATGATGATCCCTTCTCTCTACGGTGTTTCTCACAGACAAGACTGTGAAGTAGTCTGAAGAGAAGCACGTTCTCACACAGATGAAAATGCAGGTACCTAGTTTTCAAAATATACTTTGCATTTCACACATAGCAATTCATGCAACTTCTTTCTACTTATCTGGCACTGACAGGAATCTTTCAGGACTGGTTTCTCAGTCATCTTTTGTGCTCATAGAGATGCCTTACAGGTCCAATTCTTGACTTCCTGGAGCAACCACGAAGCTGGAGGCCTGGAAGAAAGACAAGCCAAAGCTGGGAAAGGTTCCTTCAAGATTAACGATCTAAAGGGGTGCAGAGACTTAATTGCAGGCTGGGAACTGATTGAGTTTTATCCCCTGTTAATTCTTGGTTGAAGTGTGCAAATGCAAAGCAAGGTAGTGATCACCTCCTCCCCTTCTGAGAGGGGCAATTTTTCTGCAAAGCACCCTTCTTCTAGAAAGGTGCTGCAAAAACATCTGTCCTAGACAGATGCCTGGCTCTGGGAAGTCTTAATCAAGTACCTCAGGGATATTTCTACAGCTATGCAAGAAACACCATGGGTCATGCAATTCAACCTCAGAGATGGCTCAAATTGGAGGCAGTAGGAATTTTCAAAGGCTTTTTCCTCCTTACTTGCTGCTTCCTCTCCCCTGAGTGTCAGCTGAAAACATTTTACATGCTGCTCTGTTATTCCTTTCACAGAGGCTTAAAATAACCTAAAGCTTGCATTCTAAGAGCACTGTAAGAGCTTGTTGAATCTCTACCTCAAAGAATCTACACCAGCAGTTTAAATCAATTCAGAATATGAGCCTCTCCAAAAGCCCCCTCCTCCTTCTTCGCCCACCTTTCTACACTGGAGTCAATCCACTTCCTTACTCTTCATGCTGGATCATTTCAGTTTTGGAAGAAAAGGATGAGATGCCAGGCAAAGGAGGCTTTGCTGCTTCTGTATATGGACAGCTGGTGCTTTCAAAGCGGGAGGTGAATGCCCAGAAGACCATGATGGCATTTCCTATGGCCTCTCCTTCAGCAGCCGTTAGCTGGATGCAGGGTTGGCAAAATATCACGCCCTGGGGCAGGAGGCAACAAGAGATTTGCTTCTCCCTCTGCTGAAACAGATAAAGAAGGATTTCTGTGTGCTTCCCAACCTGCTGCTCTTTGGCACAATTCCTTTAGAAAGGTGTGACACTTGCTGCACATCTGTGAGGGGACACACCGAAGTCATTGCCAGCAGACTGGAAAAATGCCCAAAGGCCACCGTTGTCTTGGGGGCTGCTGCTCCTTTTCAAACGATCTGCAGGAGGCTTCTTGACTGTGCTCACCTTCCTAAAATTAAAACACCTGAGGCTACAAAGACAGGCAGAGTGAATTCATTAGGACAACATGCACAGCAATTTCTAGCTACATCCAGCAAGTTCCCAGGGGGTTGGTAGGAATATCAGAAGAGTTCCTCTCTTCACTGTTCCAGTAGCTGGGGCTCCTAGTGATATGTAAATGTGAAGGCTCAGAACAGCTCTTTCCTCCCCAGTCTCCCTGAATTGATACAGTGAGGAAGTTCTCCCCCACCTGTAAGTCATCTCCATCCCCTTCCCCTCCCAGGCAGGCACATAAATTGGGTGCTAACTCATCCCTTTCTCCTCACATATTGTGACCCCCTAGGAGAGTAGCTTTGGGTGAATGCCAGAAGCCATAAACTAGCTGCTGGGAGAGTTTGCTTGTAAACCTTAACAGCACATTATCTCTGTGGTATTTACTGTTAAATTTGTGACTCTCCAGGTAAGCATGGTCCAATTCCAGGCCCTTTATCTTTTGTGCTGGAGGTAATTTTCAAAGAAGGTTGTCCGAGCATCAACCTTGCTGTTAGTTTTTTTAAGTCCTGGGATGGAGACATGGGCAGGAAGAGATTTCGTGTGGTGGGAATGCTTGGCAAGTAGAAGAAACGTTCCCATAGACCAGATCAAGTATCATGAACACAAGCATTTGTTGTTTTGGCAGAAATGGACAGCAGAAAGAAAGAGATCAGAAGGATTTATTTCTTCTGGTTCAATCTATAGGTTGTATCTTAGGGATATGGTTTAGCAATGACCTGCTAGTGCTGGGTTACCAGTTGGACTTGATGATCTTAATCATGTCTTCCAACAATTCTATGAATCCATGATCTGCAGTTTGAGGAGAACAAGCTGGTGCCACTGTCTGTGCCCATCTCATGGATTATTACGTGATGGGAAAGGTTTGCCTTAGGGTCATTTTCACCTTGGATACTCTTTTCCTATAGGACAAAACTTCAGCCACGAAGAAGCGTCCAGCTTTGCCCCTCAAGGGCGAGAGAAGAAACATCAATAGAAAATGGTGATTAAGACAGGGTGTCTGATATCCAGCAGCACTGGAAAGTGCCCAGTAAAACTCATTTCTGAGAAATTAAATAACACTCTGCCGATGAGAAGAAGCCCCTGAAGTGGAGTTTAACACTCAAGAGGGAATCAACCAGCTACAAGCACCTTGTAAACATCCAATTGGAGTGAGCAAAACCAATGGAGGAATTTCTTTTTGCCTCGGGAAATCTGACCACAACCTTTAATAATGTCTTCAGACATTTCACAAGTCCTAATAACAACAACAACAACTTGTGTTCGCATAATACCTTTCATCCTGGAGGAACCCAAAGTGCTTTACGAGTGATTTAACAAACTCTACAACAATATTCACCCCCTCATCCCCCTCGAGGGTGAAAACTGACTGCAGTTGGCAAGGTTTCCCTTTTGGTTTCCAATGTTCCATGACTATTTCTCTAGGCCATGGCTGTTATTTCTTTGTTTTGTTTTAATAGCAAATTTGATAGCATGGGAAAAAAAGGCAGTTTGCTTCTCAAGGACAGTTGCATGAATATAATCAATATTTTGGGGTCAAGAAAAAATAAAGAGAAGTTTCTTGTCACACCAACACAAAAATGTCAGTTTTGCTTTCCAAAAACATAATAATAAAAAACCCCACTTGACAAAAACACGGAATGTTTCATTTTCTGTGAAATGAAATCTTTTTTTAATGTTTTCTGAAGCCTGAAGTTGACTCAGTTGTAAAACAAATCAGATTTAAGTTGGCAAGTGGAAACGAAACATTTTGACTTTCAAAATGTAATTTTTCTTTTGGACTCAAGTTTAAGAAAATAAGGAAATCCATCTCACCTGGTATATTCCTTTGCCAGGAACTCACAGCAGTGCCTTGGAATAGCTTAAAGAGAGGACAAGCACCCCAGTTCCTGCTCTCTTTTCTTCACTGTCCACTTGAACAAGCAGCAGCACCTGAACAGCCCAAGATGGATTTTTCCTCCGTGAATTCATGAAGTTCAACTCCCTCTGAACCTGTGAAAAGTTTATCACCCACCACATCCCGTGGTTGCCAGTAACAGAAGCAGAAGAACATTCAATGAAAGAAAGAGTACACAATCCTTCCTTCTTCACCAGTACCACAATAACTGCTTTTGTGTTTCCACGTAGAGACAGCTTGGTATGCATCATTTTTGCTCCCGCAGAGCTGCTGAGCAGTTCTCTTCCGCTCCCTCTCTACTCCTAGGAAACTATAGTCTTGTGGTAGGCTAAATTGTAGAGCTACAAGGGATTCTGTGGCTAAGCATATTCTGTTTACGCACCCTAGGCCGATCTTCCCACACCACTGGAGTGGTTCAGGTGCTGAGAACATAGACATCATATTTGACCTCCTACAGTAGCAAACACATCCTAGTGATCATGGATATGATGATAGGATCATGCAATCATACAATACTAGATTGGAAGGGACCTCAAGGATCATCTAGTCCAGCCTTTCAAGGTAAAAAGGTACAGTTGAAATGAGCTGGCCCAGCCCCCTGTCAAGCTGAGTCTTAAAAGTGTCCAATATAGGGGAATCCACCACTTCCCCTGGGAGATTATTCCGATGTCTAATTGTTCTCGTAGTGAAAAATTTTCTTCTGGAGTCCAATCGGAGTAACTTGTCCCCATTATCCCTTGTCTTTTCCATGTGACTCCTTGTAAAAAGGAAGTCTCCACCTTCTTGGTAGCCACCTTAGATATCCTGGTACGTAATAATAAGGTCTCCCCTGAGCCTTCTCCAGGCTGAACAAACCCAGTTTTGTGATGAAGATCCACCGAAGACAGACTTACAAAGAATATACTACAGCATTCAAAAATATACCACATGCCAGTGTACAGGCACATGATTCAATCTCTAGTAGTTTCCTCAGTATAGTATCTGAATGTATCAAAGATGCTCACCTTTTGTCCTCTTGCTACAAAAATGACATCCTTCAGGTGAATTCTTCTGGTGAAAGTCCAAGAGACTGCAATATAACTTAAAAGGTTGGTTGGCTCACCAGATACTGAGCTCCAGAGATGCTTCCTCACACGTCTGGAGCAGAGCTGATGAAAGGTAATTGACCTATAAAATGAAAATGAAAATCCTGTCTCAATTCCTCCTTTTAAAATAATAATTATTAAATTCGGAGGTGTTGAGAAACACACTGAGCAGAGTGCAAAGAAAAAAAAAAAAACCCAGCTCATTCATCCAGCCTTTACAAGCAGCTGCACTTGAGCTGAATGGGCTTTTGCTGTGTTCTTTGTGTAATGGTATATTATAAAAATGTTATTAGAAGGCCAAATTTAGGCATAGCAGGAGGAAAAGAGGAAAAAAAAAAATCCCAAAACCTTGAAAGATAAATCAACTTCTTTGGGAATGACATTTTCATCCTCCCCTTGCACATTGCTTTGAAGTTTTGGATCTTTCCCTCTACTGATTGGGCAGTTTAGAGGAACAGGAAAAAGAAAAACAAAACAAAAAACCCACCTTAATTCCTTTGAGCACAACATTCTCTTGCAACCTTTTCTGAACTCAGCCTGCTTAGGCAGACCTCACTTTCAAAGGGCAGTTGGAGCACAGGGGGAGAGGGCGAGGTGCTGGAAGAAGTTTTCCACAAAAAAAAAAAAAAAAATCTAAAAAAAATAATAATAATTAAAAAAACCTTCCTCTGACTTCATTCCTGTTTTATATTGATACAGAGTTAATGATAAGAGATTCAGCTTGAAGCACAACACAGAAAGAAAACACATAAATACTGCAAAAACCGCTGCAAAACAACTAGAGGATTTTTTTATTTTTTTTTAAGCTCAAAACCAACTCTTTTTTTTTTTTTTTTTTTTT
>VWZK01015419.1:303652-322089 GCA_013396935.1 Baryphthengus martii | reverse complement strand
TTTTTTTTTTTTTGCTTCAAGTCTGATGTAGAGGTGAAAGAAGGTCTACTGGTCAAAGCCTTTGATGGCCAATTTAAGACATTTGCCCCTGTTTCCACAGGTAACAACCATTCAAAATGTAAATCAGCAGGGATGGTGGGTAGAGGTTTAAAGACAAATCCTAAGACAATGGGCAACAACTCAAACCCCAAAATTACCAGTAATTCCAAAAAAAATCTGACTTTCATTCACTAGTGCCTGTATTTATCTGTCTCAAAAAGTAGCAATTGTGCTAATTAATTACTCTCAGCTGCAAAATGTGTTTCACTTTTCCCAAAGTGCTGTATTTTAGAAATTAGTATGTTTACCATGCACAAGCATAAACCTGGGCTGGTTACAAAGCAAAAAGTTATTCAAAACTTCTCTTTCCTTTAAGCTTTTGTCTTGGTAGCAAAAAGGCTTTGGTGGGCGTTTCAAGTTGGCTTGTTAATTGAATTAAATCTGTCTTTTGTGAACTTCTGTGACTTGAGGAAAAACAGATCGTGGATTTTTTATTTTTTTTTTTTTTCTCCCCTGAAGTTAGGAACAGAGACCTCAGATGGATTGCCTGGGTTACCAAGTCCTGTCTCCATGATTGCAGCAGCTCTTCAATAGCTTTTTCACTTCGGGGGCCTACAAATCTTCTTCTACTTCTGTTCCCACACAGTAGAAGCTACAGGATCCTCCCCAAGAGTGGAGACTGGAGGAAAAGCTGGGAAGCTGCCACAACAGCTAACAGAAGCCATGAAGGACATGGTGAATATTTTGTTCTAAAAAAGCAATTTGTCCTACGATACTCAGAAAATAAACCTTTTCCCTTTCTCCAGAGGAACAAGAAGGTAAATTTGAACTGGGGAAAAAATGCACCTTTTTTTCCCCAATCCCAGCAACTTGATTAAGTTTAAGCATCTGAGCCAGACACACCCAAAACACAACTAGACTGATACAAATAGAGCATGTACATGTGCCCAGGAATGTTCTCTGGCACTAAAATCAAGTCTAAGCACGGAATGACTGGCTTGCAGCCTCAATCAGACCCCCAAAAATAGACTGGCTACCTGAAAATGGCCTCCTGCAGAAGGTTTCTGGATCAGTCTGGGAATCACACCTGGAAATAAACTTTGGAGAGTACTCATTGGCGTTGACAAAATGTTGACAGCGACCATGTAACATGCTATGTCGACTAGCGGTGTGACAATCACATTCCAGTGCCTGAAAATATTCCCACCTGTTCTTCACTTTCCTGATAGAGATGTGATCTAAATGGACTCCTGGAAAGCTTTTAATGGACTTAATTGTGTACCTCATTTCATTTTGTGCACCTTATTAGAAGACTTTTTGTTCTTTTTTTTGTTTTTATTTTTTTTTCAAGAAACCTGCTCACTACCAGTTCTTGAGTCAGAGCTCCAAGCTGTTCTAAGTCAGTATATAGGTCTCGTGGCAGTGCTTTGTGTGTGGCCCATGTGATCGGCCAACAAACATAAACATGAATCAGCATAACAAATTTTCACTCAGTGGCTATTTAGCAGCATTTGTGTAAAACTTCATTGACCTATATAATGTTTCTCAGTAAGTAAAATGAATACCTTTAAATATGCAGGAAGTAGAGCCCAAACAGAGCTGAAGAAAAATTCAACAGCTAGGTTATTCAGGCACCTCTCTCTAGTAAACAGCAACAAGTTCCATCTGATGTGACCAATATTAAATACTTAACGTGGCTCAAATGAGGCAAATATAGATCTGGCATTCCCTGTACTATTAGTCCCACACTCCATAAGACTTCAGGAAAGTTTTTCAGATTCTGTGCTTGGGTCTGTGTGTCTTGTCTTCCCTTTGACTCAAAGACTCCGTTGCCTTCAGACTTTTCATGTATACAGCAATTAGCCAAAGAGTTTTTGCCTAGAGACCTCAGACATTGTCAGAATACCAACAGCAATAGCTGCCAAAATGCCTGGAGGTTTCAGGATGGGAGTTCCCTGAGAAATAAAAGAAATAGTCTGGTGAGTGCCAGATTGAAATAAATGACATCTGATTTCTTCCAGGTGCTTGTCCTCCACCACTAAATCCTCCTGCTAACAGCTCCATTTGTCCCCTTTCTTCTCTCCCCTTCCCAGCCCCCCAGGGTACCTTCACAGTGTCACATCCTTGAAGTTCACCACACTTTCAAGTTCATCCCTGTGCCTGGTAACTCTCTTCCTTACACTTTCATCTTCCTTCTGCACTCCTTAATCAACAATATGAAAAAAAAAAATCAATACATTGTGGATGGTTCTGAGTATGTGCTAACTGACAAGTCAGGAATAAAATGGAGAAAACTGAACATATATACCCCCAGTAGATAATTACTGAACTCCATGGCCACTTTTTCTTCATAAGAGGAACATTAATTAGGGTCTTGGCTATACACAGCAGCAAATTTTCATTAAACTTGATGGAATTTTTCTCTGTCAAATTTCATTGGTATGTGTTCATGGACTAAAACTATTGTGAGAATACACAGGTAAAAAGGCAGAGAAACCAAAAGAAAAGCATGAAAAGCTTATTTCTCTATGGTTATTTATTCTAAATCTTCTTGAAATCATAGAATAGTAGAGGTTGGAAGGGACCTCTGGAGATCAGCGAGTCCAACCCCTTCTGCCAGAGCAGGATCACCCAGGGCAGGACACACAGCAACAGATCCAGGGGGGGCTGGAAAGTCTCCGGAGAAGGAGACTCCACCACCTCTCTGGGCAGCCTGGGCCAGGCTCCATCACCCTCACAGCAAAGAAGTTTCTCCTCTTGTTGAGGTGGAACCTCCTGTGTTCCAGCTTATTCCTTGTCCTATCCCAGGGCACCACAGAAAGAGCCTGGCCCCTTCCACTTGACCCCCACCCCTCAGAGATTTCTAGACATGAATCAGCTCCCCTCTCAGGCTTCTCTTCTCCAGACTAAACAGCCCCTGGGCTCTCAGCCTTTCATCATAAGAGAGATATTCAAAGTCCATTCATCATCTTTCTGGCCTCTGTTGGACTCTCTCTAGTATTTCCCTGCCCCTCTTGAACTGGGGAGCCCAGAACTGGGCACAATACTCCAGATGTGGTCTGACTAGGGCAGATTTTACTTTTCAGAAATTCAGCAAGTACACAAAGAAGTGATAAGAGGAAAACCAACCATTTCACATCACGTATTACACCAAGTCTCCGAGCCGTGTGAGCGCACGCGTGCTTGTGTGCATTCACATCCAATGGGGTCACCTCTCTCAGGAGCAGTTTTAACCTTTATGTCAGATGAAAATTGCAAATGTACTGGAAAAAAAAAAAAATGTAACAAAAATCAAGTCTCCATGAGATTTCTCTCTCCCCTGATGCTATCTCTGCCTTCAGTTAACTCCGGATGCAACCTCCTGCTACACGTTCCCGGGTATCAAACAGAAGCCCATTAATTTTCTGGGAAGAAAAATATTTGGAATGCAACAAGAAGGCTCCCTGAAGAGATGACACACGAGGGCAAGTCACCATGTAGGAGAGAGATCTCTGGAGTTTGCTGTGGCAGCTTTCGATTGCCCAGGTAAGATGGATGGGTTGTTTGGCCAAGCTCTCCTTCCTGTGCTGAAATAGGTCTTTGCTAGTCATGGAATATAATTTCATTAAGTGTATTTTTCTTGGCTGGGGCCACAGAGAAGAATGTTCTCTCTTTTTCTCTCTTTTTTTTTTTTTTTTTTTTCCGGTAAGTGCCACCCTTGGCAGCCATTACTAAAATGCTGCAGTTAGAAAGTTTGGCTCCTTCATTGAGCATCAAAGCCTAAGATTTGTACTTTTGAAAACGGAAGGACATCAGAAACAATCGACTTTGTGCCGAAAGCATTAAACATACTCTCCAGTTAAATTCCTGACTATGGAATAGATTATTCCTGTGACCCAGGGACAATGAGAAGACTCTCTGTGAATTTATGTGTTTCTCAGGTGCAAAGCAGAAATAATAAATGCTGATCTGATGGATGAGAAGATCGTTGGGTCACAGGACCTTTAGCACTGGGCTTGTTTCTTATGAAGTTGTGTACACAAGCTGCCAGAATACTCAGTTCTGCAGTTCTAATGTGAGCATCTAGGGTTATAATAAATTTTGTTTTAAACATAGGAAGGAGTTTTGCTTTGTGACTCTTAACTTTGGAGAACATTCGTGGAGCCACCTTTGCCTGAGCTTCAGTCTGAGGTCTTGCTCATGCCCTGTAACACATGAACATCCAGGAGGCACTGAGTTTTCCCCCAACAGCAGTTCCAATTTAATTCGGGTGTGTTCAGATCTAGATGTCTTGGCCTCTGTCTTCAGAACACTTTACAAATTCTGCCCTCTATGCCATTACCTTGAGGAAACTACTCTGGAAAATGACAGAACACCAGGAGCCCTTGCACACTCTTCCCAACTTGGTGTTATTGAAAGCACGGAAGAAAGGCGACAGAATGGAGCGCAACAGAATTTCTTTTGCTTAGTCCAGAGGAAAAAGAAAATGCTGAAGTTGATACCAGTAGAAGGAGCCCTGTCATGGTTGTAACAACAACTTGCATCCCAGAGACCCCAGCTGATCACAACTTTTCTGCTTAAAATACGTAACCAGCTGTACATTAGGCTTTGACAAAAAAAGGCTCGACTGTAACACGTTCTACCCATTTCAAGATTAATTTTCAAAGCCCCTCCACCAATGTTCCCAGCTCTGTCTGAGGGCGACTTAACTGGGAAAGCTTGGCCTGGACTTACAGTCTAGTTATGCCACACAGCAGTGCATCAACAGTGGTCATCAATTCAGTATCCCAGAAGAGATAAAAAGAGCATCTGTGTACAACCTGCCGTACAGTTCATCACTTCACCAAGATTATCGTCTAGTTTGACGCAGGAGGTACCACTGCTGTCCTCCTCTGGTGCAGGAAGAGCTCTGTAATGAAGAAGGTTGGAGTCTGCTGGTTTGAGAGGCGTGTACTGCTTAGAAACAGTACAATGGTCTTGCGACACCAGAGGAAGACCTCAGTTTTTCTCTGCCTTTTGTTAGCCTAACCCAAGATGAAAAAAATTACTTGCAGCTTCGTTTAGGACTGAATAACCCCCTCTCTTCTCCATGGGAGTGATATCATGTCTGTCTTTGTGGCTGACCCCTGAGACCTTGTTACCACTGATGATCAGCTCCCGCTGTGTGCAAACAGAACAAGTGACACATAAAACAGAGGCCTTTGAAAAATGTCTTGCACTTCCCCAGTGACCACCACTTGTAGAGGACTAAAGTAGCACCATGAACATCCCCCCCCACCCCCCTCAACTTTCTGCAGACCTTGCTGAGGTGCAAGTTGGCTGGGACTGATCAACTAGTTGTGCCTTGGACAAGAGAGCTGTTTATTAGCTCTGTTTATAATTTTCTATCAAAGCTGTTTGTTGTTCCCTCTGTGAGAAAACGGGGGCTTTACCTTCATGGAAAACCAGATTGTGAAGGAATTATTTGCTTTCTGTAGAGAACACCAACTTTTGTCTATCACCGCGAGCCTGCCGTAAGGATATTTTCAGTAGACAGCCACAGCTTCCAACCAAAACAAAATGTTTCCACATTCCTTAAATGAAGCATTTAATTTCATTCATTGGCTTTATTAAACATTCAGCCACTGCCTTTTCAGCTGCCGTGGTGTCTTGGGAAAATCGTGCTTTGAGAGCTTCACATCATCTCCCCTTTCCAACAGACTATCACCTGGTGCACCCATGGCCAGGGATGTGCCGAAATAAAAGAGGAGCTTGTCCACCCAGAAAGGCAAGGTGTTGATAAAGGGCCTCACTTTGAGGAAAACCAAGCCCAGTTTCTAAAATATTGCAGAATTTGTGGGTATGTCCCAACCAGCTACTGATGTGAACTCTTCAGAACTGAAGTTGAGGCAAAGGCTTTAGCTTGTTATCTGCAAATCCCTAAGCTGCTCAGCAGTGTCTTGACTTGAGAGGATAGGTGAAAATCTCTTAGGGAAAACTTCAACCGGACAATACCCTGAGATCCCGAAGATGTCGTAGTTTGTTGCGGTGTCACAAAAAACAGGCAAGTGAAAAGGAAACTGATGCTGAAAACTAGAGTAAAAAACCCCCAGTGCTTCTGGTAAGATGTTCACAGCTTTACAACCCAACTATCTCTTCCTTCTTTTGACAAACACCGAGCTTGTGGCACTTACCATTGGTGGGTGCTGCTTTTTTTCTACGTATTACTGATGAGAGGCTAATAAAATGAGTGATGACATCGAACAGTTCAATTAGAGTCTCCCCGACCACAGCTCTCCCACAAGGAGAGAACGGGCTATGTCAAGGCTTTGACTCTACTTTTCAGGTCCTTCTCTGAAAGCAAAAATCTACGTCCTCCCCTGAAAAAAAAAAAAAATTTAAAAATCTCCCCTTTTTTGAGCTAATTCTACTGATTTTTGGCTTAGTGCCTTGTTCCATTTGGAAGCCATATTGCAGTGTGAGCGAGGAAACAGCCAATAAACAAGGGCTCTGGTATTTGCTTTTCTGGAAGTCCCAGGCAAGACCCATAGCTAAAGCCCTGTGTTCAGGATCCCAGAAACATCTGTTTTCTTTTCAAAGCTGGACTATTTGATTTTTTTATTTGATTTTTTTTGTTTTTTTCTTTCTCCCCTCCCACCCTCGTAAGCACCTTTGTGCTGGGAGGGAGCTGCGGAGGGAATGAGGGAAGGAAGAGGAGCTTTCAACTCTGTAAGCAGAGCAGAGTGAAAACTGAACTCTGCAATCTCTAGATAATTATGCCTGGCACCTGAAGGCTGGGGCAGTAATCCTTACATTTCTTTCACACTCCATTGATGGATGGCGTGCTGGGGGTGTGAAGTCCATTTCCCTTTTCCCATCGCTGTCCAAGTGCTGGAAATGCAGGATGGGCTTTTGTAAGCTCAATCCCTTTTACCAGATGTTGCTTTTTTTTTTTTTTTTCTCCTTCTCTTTCCTTTTTTTTTTCCTGGTTAATATTAACCTATGGCTTTAAATTGAAGGGCCACAACAGGAGTATGGAGTGGAGCAGAGTTTTCAGGCTATCTCCAAAGCCTCTTACGCGCGTTGACCTGGCAAAGAGTGGTTATGAACTTGAGATGAGGAACATTTTAGGAGCTTGAAGAGGTTTGTTGTGTTCGATACGTTCTCCTGGTTTACTGAGCTGTTGTCGGAGCTTTGAAGGCACTTGTGTGAGTGTGCCTATTTATATCCATTTATATCTACACATATATATCTAGACAGCCTGTAAAAAACAGGACTTGGAGAGGGCTTCCTCATCATCAGTTTTGAAGTCAGGACAGAACTGACTTTTAACCTGCATTTCATATGCCTGCTCTGAAGCAAAAAAAAACCCCAAATTTTAGAGAGGTCTTGACTTGTGCTAAGGACACATGGATTATATCATCCCTCACAAAAGTCTCTTCTGGCTCTGAACTGTCTGACTCAAAAGAAATATATCTTTGTACATTGATATGTGTGTGTACGTGTATATGTTTAGGTAAAAGCCTCGTATACAAAAGTACACAGTTTGAAAATGGTTTGGGCTTCACTGCATCCTCTTGCTCAGCAGAAGCTGTGAATTAATCTAGTTTTAGGAAACAGTGACAGTAAGGCGACAGAGATGGGTATTTTGTACATAAATAAATAAGATTTGCTATAAGGAACGTAACACGGATGAGCCTTTATAAAGTGAGAAAAACACACAGAGCGGCCGCTGGGGCTGAACACAAAGCAACACAAATGCCACGGGATGGATTTCTGATGTGCAAAAATGATCCCAAGTCGTGGAAGTAGATTGGCAAAATGAGATTTTTCACTTCAGCCTAAATAAGCTTTTTTGAACTCAGGTTTCAAGCACTGCTTTATTATTATTATTTCTCAAAACACATTCTGGGGGTTTTAAGAGGAAAGAAGAAAGAATTTCCACAGAGCTTTTTTTTTAATTTTTTTTTCTGTTTTGGTCTACAGTTTCCAGCTTTTCTAGTGAAAAAGTCAAGTCTCGATGTTTTTAAAATATATTTATATATTCTTATACACATTTATAAATACTTATATAAAATCTCATGCACTTATATGCATATATATTTCTCAGTTTAGTAACTATTCTTTCCTCATAACTAGACCAACTAAAACTGTGAGACTTTTTACCAATCTTAACAGGATAGTCTTTATTTTATTGTTTTTAGCAAGAGGATTCACATGATTTTTTTGAAAGAAACACATGGGCAAAGAACATCTAAAGTTTTACAGACAACTAAACTGGTGATTTCAATCCAAAACCTGGAAACTTCTTCTCAGATAGGAAGGAGGAACATTTACTGGAAAAATTAACTGGCCACATTCAAGGTTCAAACACTGCATTGGTAATAAACAAATGAAATCAAAGCCACCAGGCATTCTTTGGGAGAAACTTAGACTATACTGTTAAAAAAAAAAAAAAAAGAGGGAATAAAAAAAATAATATCCTGACTCAAAAACCCATGGGATATAGGAAGCAAATTGACATGGGAAAATCCAACACGCTTTCTCCAGTGCACTAACATTGCTCTTCCTCTTTGGGCACCACTAGTAAGGTGGAGCTTTGTGCCACGAAGGGCTCTGAAGTCCAAGAAATTTTGGGATTTTTTATCTGATTAGAGCTGAGCACCTCTCATTTCGAATGTGAGCCCCGAATTGGAAGTATAAGGCAGCTGAAGCTGTGCCTCTGAATATGCAATCTTAGGTAGCCATCCTCAAGACCTTCAAATGTTAGGAAAGATGAAGACTAACCATTTGTGAGATGTTTTGCCATGGTCTTCATTTCAAGGTTATATCTGGAGTATGAAGTCAAATTTGCCTTATTAGTTGGTTTTCAACCTATTCCCAGTCGGTTTTATTAACTACCACTCCTCCCGGCTAGAAACCTAACATTTATAGTATTATGTTCCTGATGAAATATTTGCTGCTTTTGGATTATAATTGTAGCTGGTCAGAAACCAGAATTTCCTTTCCTTAGGATACTCTGGCATTTGAAAGAGGAGAGCTTGCACTCCAAATTGGAACAGAAAGCTCAAACTGTGAAATTTCTTCTGAAGAGAAGACTAAAAATTCCAACAGGGGACCGTCGAAAGTTTTCATTGTCATAGTATCAAAGTATGCTGTCCAGTAAATGAAAACATGTTTCCAGGAGGTAAAAATAAAAGTTGTGCTTCAGATGAATCGCATGATTCCTTTAGACTTTCAAATAAATAGGTTTGATTATCCCCAAATAAAAGCTCACGTTAATGCTTTATACAAACCACGTGAAAGGCAACAACACAAGGAAGAACAGTCACCAGATTGTCATTTATAAACATCATAATAGAAAGAACCATTTTAAAAAAATTATTTTATTTTTTTTTCTCCCCCCTCCATGGCAATTTGCTTTGTGAGCCATCATTTCCCCATGACTGCTCGGAATGCAAAGATCCCATCTTTCTGACTTTCTCAAGGCACACTGGATTAGCCTCAGCGCTCATATCTCTTGCCAGGTGGAAAGGACATAAGAAACATGAGGGTTGTTATGCAGGAGGTAGAAGAAAGGAACATCTGGAAAAAAAGAGGACATGATTCCACGGGAAATCTGGCTTCAATAGTTTGGCCGCTCATGCAACAACTTATTAATTCTGGAGGTATTGGCTTAGCACGAGAAGCACTGGCTGGGGCGTTCTGCTCCTCTAAGAGGTGATAAAGAGGGTAAGAACAGTTATCTTCATGGCTAACACCTGAAGTTGGCATGCCAGCAAGTAGGAAGATTGAAGGAGACCTGGAAACTGTATTAAAGCAGCCCTGGGCAGGAAATTTAGCCTTCATGATGAGACCGTCCTGTGCTCTGGTTAAGTTCTAGGCAATTTAAATGTCCTCTGGAGGCAACCATGAAATTCAAAGCTTTTATGAGCATCCTAGGCACTAACATCAAATGCAGACCCCAGTTATATGGGGAGATGCGAGGTCCTCTGTCAGCCAGAACAGAATTGGGTGAAAAAGTCTGGCTTTGAGCTTCCGTTTACGTTAAATTCTGATTGCAGCAAGGGTGAGTAAGCCTGATGTTACCTGTCAAAGATACCAGGACAGCTAGTGCAGCTTCTCTCCTTATTAATACCGCCCCCAGCACTTCCTTAGGAAGACTCTGCCAACCAGCAAATTGTGCTGTTGGGAAGTTGTCCTCCTATCTGTAACTCCCAGTTCCCAGAAACTGCACGACCCACTTTGTATCTGCACACTCTGCTGCTTTGTGCCAGCAGGTCTGTGCTGCTGCTTGACACAGCACAAGACTGTGTGTGGTTTGGGAGATCAGTAGCTCTGTCCTTTCCACTGCCCGCTGGCACAGCTGGTATCTGGAGAATTGCTGGAGATGCCACAGATCTGGATCAAGTCGAAATCGCTCTGGTGCCAAAGTAAAATCTTTCTGCTCACAAGCCATTAAAAATCAAAGGTGAACAGAAAAAGGAATGACTTAAAAGATTATGCTTGAAGTCAGCATATGGTCTGAGATCAACTTCAAGTCTCCAAGCGCTACTTCCTCCTCACCCTCACCACCTCCTCCTCACCCACACCACCTCCTCCCCACCCTCCTGACCGACCGATGCACGTGGAGCAGATGTAACCCATCCTCAGAGCCTCAGAAGGATGGCTAGACCTCCATGTCCGATGTGTTCCTGCATTTTGAAGCAGGATGCATTCCAGCGAGCCAACAGCTACACAAACAACTCCCTCTCTGGACCAGTAGGTTTGATGGAAAGTTTAGCTCATGGAAGGGACTGGTTTTCTTTCTATGGAGGTGTTACAGACAGATATCAGGTAACTACCAAGGGCATGTGAGGGAAGAGGCTGGAAAATAAATCTGTGTCTTCTGGTCCAGCACAAGCCTTAAGCAACTCCAGTTACTTTGCCCAACTGCTGAGAAGTTCATCCAAAGTGGCAAGAGCACGACTGAGATCACATCCTGAGTTTTAATGACAGAAGTAAAATGGCTGCTGAACAAACCAGGAAGGAAAATAGTAACTACATTGGCACGTTATTTCCTTATTACTGTATTTCAATTTTTTTTTTAATTTATTTTTATTTTTAATTCCTGACACCCTCACCTTTTATTAATACTTTGTTTCTCCCTCCTTCTGTCATCTGTCACAGCAGAGAAATCTTGTATAAGACCCCAGTCAGAACAAAATAAATATTCTTCTCATCGCAAGTCACCATGCAGAAGATCCTACGCATTCCAGAAATGTACAGCCTGTTTCCAAATACTCATCACGGAATCAAAAATTATACCCCTTCTTCCCCACTTCCCAAACCAGGGAAACTCTGTCCAATTAAACCGGACCCAGTTCTCATGTGGGGTAAGGTGGAATCACTGCCTGGGCTGCTGTGCTGAGCTCGGTAACTCTCTCAGCGTAGCCACTCAGTTGCTGATGGTCTATCTGCACCAGAGCTCCATCTTTCTAAATAAATTCTGATTTAAAGAAAAAACAGGTAAAATATGCACAGGGATGAACGAAGAACTGTTGAGGAAAGTTCCCATTGGAGAGCTGGGGCCAGATGGAGATGAAGTGCCCTTAAGCTGGCAAGGAAATATTCACAACATTTTCACTTGTGTTCATTTGACCTACCTGAGCTACCAAAGCAGGACCATAACTGTCCCACATTTCTTCTCCAGGCTAAAAGAGAAGCACTTGCAGGGGATCACTAGAGCACAGGTCTTATGAGGAAAAGCTGAGAGAACTGGGATTTTGCAGCCTGGAGAAAAGGACACTCAGGGGAGACCTTCTTGCTTTCTACGACGACCTGAAAGGAGGATGTAGTGGGGTGGGGGTCAGTCTGTTCTCCCAAGTCACGAGCGAAAGGACAAGGGGCAATGGCCTCGAGTTGCACCAGGGGAGGTTTAGTTCGAACATTAGGAAAAATTTCTTCACTGAAAGGTTGTCAAGCACTGGGACAGGTTGCCCAGGGAACTGATGGAGTCACCATCCCAGGAGGGATTTAAAAGATGTACAGATGTGGTGCTGAGGGACACGGTTTAGTGATCACCTGGCAGTGCTGGGTTAATGGTTGGACCTGGCCTCTTCCAGCTGAAATGATTCTATGATTTTATGACTTTTTCTACACCGGAACTGAAATCTCTGGGTCTACCAGTCTCCCTCTCACAGATGTTGATCATAGTTGCCCTTGGTGGGTCACAGAGTTAAAGGGAGGCTCCGCTTTGGCTCACTGCTTTTGAATGTCACATAATTAGAGGAAAGGCCCAAGGCCAGATTCAAATTAGTCCTGTAGACCAGCACATTCCCTTTGGCTGTACTTTCCACTGTTATCTCTTTGCAAGTGGAAGCAGATTTCGGGACTATCTAAGCCAGCTTCTCACATGATGCGGCACGTCGGTGGTGTGGGATCACAAATTGTTGCAATTTGTTCATTTCCTATGTACACATCAGCCCTGTTTCCTGGAACAGCCGTTGTAACAAGCTGTGTGTGAGCACGTAATTCGCTGTAGCAGGGGCTGCAAGCAATGAGAAACGTTTCTTTCCACCACGGTAGCGTTCGGTCATCTTTTAAAATAGCCCAACCACTATCTCATCCACCACTCATCTCCAGAGACTGTTCTCAGCCTGGTACCTCTCACAGTTAGGAAATGACGCAACGTGAATGTCCCTTGCCAAATTACACTTTCTCCAGATCGTGTCTCTTCCCAAGTTCCATTTTTCTTTAGTTCCCTGCAACTCTTTGACTGATGCACATCACCGGACACCGACCTGGAACTTCAAAGCCTGGCTCTGAACACTGCCCCAGAATATCAGTGATGCATCCTTTCCACTTGCTGTAGAAGAAAGATCCAGATCTGATCAAGAACACAGGGTAGATAGATACAATTTTCAGGGCTAGTTAAAAAATGTGGTATCAACTCCACAACCTATCCTTTCCTCTCCAACTACCTCTCCAAGGTCCACAATGTAAAAGCACAGAAATATTTGCCTGTCAGAGGCTGTTTGGAGCTCATCTTTTAAATGATTTTCAGTATGGTGGTAAAGTTGCAAAAAATGTAGCTTTCAATTACAGCAGTTTCTTTACTGGATTTTTTTTTTTTCCTTTGGGCAGACTAGGGAATATCTACAAAATAATAGTAATAGCTGAAGTCCACAGTGAATTGTAAGTCACGCTCAATGAAAGCTTTTGCTTGGGTCAGTATGTGGTGGAAAATGATAGACCCTCCTACAGATATGCTGGTAGTCCCACAATAACAGTCCTATACGTACACAGATGCTGATCTGTTCAAAAGGACAGTGTGTTTTTCATTTTCCAACATTTGGCAAAGGAAACCGTGTAGTGGTTATGGATTGGGTGACTATCACCCTGGTCAGCGAGGCAGGTATGATTTATTTATCAGCTTCCCAGCTTTCCACAGAGAGTAAGGGGTGAGAGAGGGGGTAGATCTGCAAGGAGGGGAGAAGAAGAGGAGAGTGGGGGAAGCGGGCAGGGAAAAGCAAGATTTATATCCAGATGGGAATGTTAAGACAAGGGTGGGAGCCGTGGCAGGGAAGGAGCGTCCACAATGAAGGCTATTCATCAACTCTCGCAGCAGCACAGCTCTGAAATGGAAAGGGCTAGAAAATATTCCTTCAGCTCCACCCCTTGGAGGGGGGAGTGGGGCTGGGGTTCCAGCAAGGAAGCGGCTACACACCGGTAGCTGCACAGTTTGGGATTCAAATATCTCGTGCTGTGATTGCATCTGGCTTTGAGGATCACAGAGAGGATTTTTTTTTCTTTTTTTTGCCTTTCTGCAACTCCTTGTACGTCATTAAGAAAAGACATTCAGCATCTCTTCCATCGTCCGTCTCTGAGCAAGGTGGGCTGCAGCGAGAGCAACAGAGTAATGAAGTAAAAGTAGAGGAAGTACAAAGGGGGCATGGTGCTTAAATTTTGAGTATCACAGAGACACAGAACTATTTAAGCTCAAAGAGATCTCAGGAGGGCTCTTTTCCAACCCCTTGCTCAGAGCAGGATCTGCTGTGAGATCTTCCTGCTTTAATATCACGAACTCTGTTCCCAGCACGACCAGTTACCTCGTTTTCTGGTATCTCGGGTCATTTTGTAATCGCTGGAGGAAAATTTGGCCTAGCACCTTCGAGAATTCAGATCTTTCTGAACTACAAAATCTTAAAAAGAACTGCCATTCAAGGAAACTGAACTGAAATAATCATAGAATCAGTAAGGCTGGAAATGACCTTCAAGATCATCAAGTTCAACCGTCTGCTAAAAATTATCATAACCCCTAAACCATGTCCTGAAGCGCCAACATAGACATTAACACTTATATTTTATCTTGAGCAGATCATAGAGCTTTCAGAAGAGGACACAATTCATCTGGAAAGTCTCCTCATTTGTTGTCACCGTGCCCACGTGTATTTGCAATGCAGGAACCGGTGGGTGCCGAGAGCCACAACGGGGTAAATTATCAGAGTTCCACTCATTTCAGTGGCATGAAGCCAGTTTGATAATTGGCCGAACATCAGGTCCAAATTTTCTTTTTCTCCTGTTGTTCATGTAATTCATGTAGAACCCGGCCAGGCTAGCAAGAAAAGCGATGGCTTCCAAAGAAAACAATCAGTGCTACAGAACAATGACCTGTTTCTTGGAGAGCGCGAGGGGTTATCATTTCTTAGAGCACCCAAGTGCCAGGATCTATTTTTAATGAAAATCATGCCCTGCTTGCATAGGTAGGGATTTCCCTACCCAGGCAGTGACACAGCAAACGGAGGAGTTGGGTGAAGTGCTGGAGATTTCTTTGATGCCAACCCATCATTGCTCGGTAACCTTCAGACCTCCTTTGCAAGCCCCCAATCTTACCCTTCAAGAAGGAAAAACCTGCCTGTGCTCCTAGGAAAATCCCTCTTTAAATGCTTCCTCAGTCTATCTCATCCTACTTCTGTGGCCATTAAAAGCCAAAATCTTCTGTGAACATTCAACCAGGTTTCCCACAGGCATCCTGATAGCACTGGTGGAAGCAACACGTGCGTCTGCATCGTCTGATGGGGTCAAAGTAGCTGTGGCTGTGCAGTTCCTACCATCAAATTTGGGGTACACCCACCTCTGCTACCTTTTTGATGCAAGCTGAGGAGACCTTGCTCACAACTGTCCTTCTGCAGCCCCACGGGGATGACAATGGCTGTTGCATAGGCTAGAAAATCTTTTTCTTACTTCTTATTTCTTTATTTATTTCCTATTTCTTATTTCCTGTTTTGTATTTCTTTTATTTCTTATTTCTTTCTTATTTCTTATTTCATATTTTTATGTCTTATTTCTTATTTATCTTATTTCTTATTTCCTATTTCCTTTATTCATTTTTTCTTTTATTTCTTATTTATCTCTTATTTCTTATTTCCTATTTCTTTTATTTATTTTTTCTTATTTCTCTTATTTCTTATTTCCTATTTCCTTTTTTTTTTCATTTATTTCTTATTTATCTCTTATTTCTTATTTCATATTTTTTGTCTTATTTCTTATTTCTCTTATTTCTTATTTCCTGTTTATTTTATTTCTTTTTTTTTTATTTATTTCTTATTTGCTATTTCTTTTATTTCTTTTTTCTTTTATTTCTTATTTATCGCTTATTTCTTCTTTCTCATTTCTTTTTTCCTTTTTCTTTTTTTCTCACTTCTTTTTTCTCATTTCTTATTTTTTTGTTTCTTGTGTTGTATTTTTGTTTCTTATTTCTCGTTTCTTATTTCCCATTTCTTACTTCTCATTTCCTATTTCTTATGATTTCTTATTTCTTTCCTGTAATGAAAAGTCCTGTCTGAGCCCCCAAACCAGATACATCGTTCCAGTATCATTTCTACTAGGATAATACCACTTCCTCCTTTTTCTTGGCCCTTGTATTTCTCTCCTTCAGAGCCTAAGCTATTTGCCCACAAGGCCCCTAACAAACACAATTATGCTGGTAGAGTATCTCTGCTCATTTCTCTCAGAGCCATCCCTTTCTAAGATCCAATCCCCTTGGCCAGATACCTTTTCTCCCCACGACCAAGACTTTGGTTTCCCTCTTGCAGCTAATGACAAACTCCTGTTTCCTGCAAGTCTTGTGTGATCCAACCCCCCAAACCTCAGCTCAGTCAGAACAGCCAAGGCCAGCATTTCGAAGCGTGATCAGCTTTGTGGCTTCAATACTATGTTTAAAGGGGTGTTTTTTGTGACTTTCAGGGCGGTCGGATATTGCCTGACTAGGTCTACACGTTTCTAAAGAGCCCTCTAAGGGAAGGTGAAAAAGAAAAGAGCAGAAAGAGTGGCTGAAAAAAAAGAAAAAGAAAAAGAAAAAAGCCTTTTGCTGGCAGAATGGCTGAAAGGGGTTTATGTTTCCTTAGCTTTATCTCCTAAGGCACTAATGGATCCGAGGGTTAGGCGGGCAGGCTAAGCCACTCAGCTCAGCTCCCTCAGTTGTCAAAGGCAGAGATTATTCTCTCAATAGAATGACTCAGCCCAACCTGAAAACGGGCAGGTTTATTTGTCCTGCTGAGAGACTAGAGAGAGATGAATTGCCTGGAGTAAAAGTCTGCAGAGAGGACTATCCACTTTACAATGAAGGTTTTCTTCCTCTTCTCTCTGTCCCAACTAACCTAGAAAGATCAACTGCCCTGCCCCAACTCCCTCGGCTCAGTACATTAATTCCCACTGCTACAGACTTTGGAAAGCACTGGGATGACCTCATACAAAATCCTGAGGTCCTCTGTCGGGGGAACAGGCGGGTACCTGTGGAGTAGGAATAAAATCCTCCCTGGATGTGTAGTTAAGACTCCCTGAACCGCTCTCATAAAGCCTGTCAACTCAAATCTCAGTAACTTGGAATAGAAGGCTTGAGTTGAAGACATTTGGAGAGCACTGTGCTGTGACTCAGGCCTTGGGATAACACACTTGGCCGGGGCAGCGACCCTAACCGAAGAGGAGGTGAAAAAGTCACAGAAAGTGCACATGGCCACCTTATAACCTTACCTGTTGGGTACAGATCGCTCACGGGAGTGCTCTCACAGATAATGACCCCAAGTGGCTCTCTGTCCTTGAAGAAATGCCCATTGCTTATTCAGATATGGATGAAGCAGATGGATCTGAACAAAAAGAAGTTAAATATTAGCAACTGAACTCCTTGAAGTGTTGTCTACTTTCCTGACAAGCTGGTTTGGCGTCACAGAAAGGCATTTTTAGGATGAATGCTATACAAAAAAAACCAGTATCTCCAGTGGTGGGCTCCAATTTTTAAGCAGTGCTTGGTCACTGAAGGTTTTGCAAGATACGTTGTAGTATCTCACTTCTATGCTGTCTATAAGCCGAGGACATATGGAATTTCCTCTCCTCAAAACTCTCAAGACTGTTAGATTTTTTCCCCTCCTACTCTAAACAAGGACAAAACCCAAAATCTCGTGTTCAAAAAACCAATTATTTAAGAAGTATTCACGTTGCATCAGTTGAAACATTTCAGAGTTGGTTCTACTCTGGTTTTAAACCTTGTTTTTCTTTTAACACATAAAAACAGCTCAGCCAGAGAGAGTAGTTTTGAACCAAAAAAACCTCCCACCTTCTTTTCATTTTGAAAATGCTGGAATTAGGCATTTCGACAACTCTCAAAAGTATTTTTCACTCTCAAATGCAGAACATGGTCAAAACCAGCTCTTTTCCCTAAAAATTCATTACTTTGGATGACTCTCCAAATTCCAATAGCCATCAGTGGTGTTTAGGAAATACCCTGGGCAGCTTTTCTTGAACTCTGCAAAAAGCTCAAAAAAAGATTACAACAGTTCCTCTTTCTCTCTCTCTGCACTTGTAACAGAGCCCAGCACGTTCCTACATATGTGGTTTGGTTCTCAAGCTCGACTGTTACGTAAATCCGTAGCCATTTTCCTTTAAAAGCACATTCTAGCTGCTTAATAAAATAGCACGTCGTGACAGTGCCTCCTGAAGTGTCACCTCAGCTGAAGTCTTCATGTGGCATCACTCGTCTTGAGTTTGCTTCTGAAGGCCACATCTTCAGCAGTGGTGCAAGAAGAGATGAACTCCAGTTTCTCGGTCTCTGCAGAGCTGCATATGCTGCTGCTAGATTAAAAAAAAAATACACTGGGTGGTCTCTGGGGAACCCCCATCTGCCTTCTCCCTTTGCAAAATGATCATTCCGTTAGTTTCTCTGAGGATTGAATCTCCCGATTCCTGAGGGACCCCCATAAAGGACCCCAAATGAGGCTGGACATCGACCGATTGGGGCAAATCCGAACGAAATAGTTTATTTTTGGCATTTATTAGGCTGTGCATTTCACCTGAACTGTTTTGGATACCTCAGGGAGTTATGCACAGGGAGAAATGGCTATGAAATCTCACTGCCTCGTGGTATTTCCAGCATCCAGGTACTAGAATGCAAAAAAAAAAAAAAA